>BQNB010060745.1:4855-33983 GCA_026074375.1 Tanacetum coccineum
ATATATATATACATATATATATATATATATATTTATTATTTTTTTTAAAACAAATACCTTATGTTATGTATTTATAATACACAAATAATTATAACCTAAGGTTTTAATGTTAAAGATTTATTATTCAAACTTAGGTTATATTCAAAATGATGAAATAAAAATGTAAACCAAATTTTTGGGTTTTACATTTAAACCACTTGGTGGCCCAAGTAGACGAGTGAAGTCTCGTGAGGGTTTCTAGAGAACGTAACCACAAAGTTCATTTAATTATACACGGTTTTGTAAAAGTTTCAAGCATAATTAAGGTTTTTAGGAAGGCGTTATGGCATAACCATGGATTGAGTTACGCCGTAATCATGTGGCAAAATAATTTGATAAATTTGATTATCCAGTTATGGCGTAACCATGTATTGGATTACGCTACTAATTACGGCGTAACTGTGATGGTTACATCATAATTGCTGCAGACAACAACAATTTTACCACATAATTACGAGCCGAGGAGACCTCGAATTCCATCTCCTTGCTGTGAGATTCTGCAAAACCAAGCAAGAACAATACAAAACCGACTAAAATGTAGAGATTTAAATTACATAAAAGGATAAGCATGGGGTGCGTCCCACAAAGCGCTTGTTTTTTTTAGTCACAAGCTTGACTGCACCCTTATTTACCAAGTAATAGGGTGTTCCTCCCCTCACTTGAAATCAAGTGTGAGTGAGAGTAGCAGTGATCACCACGAGGGCGTAAATTTTCTACTAGGTAAGGAAATGATAAATTAGAACTATACCGCTGATGAGATTTCATTTCCCTTCTTGTCTTACCGGTTTCGTTTGATGATTTTGGTAATTGGCTTACTTTGTTTAGTAATATCTGAATGAAGGTCTCACATTCAACATGCGTCTTTATTGAAAGTTCTTTTATATCTTCAATAAAGTTACCATTTTCATCAACCCTGGTCATATAAAAAAACTCCTTTCCAAATTCATTCAAATGCTTCTCTAAAATAGGATTAGTAGCCGGTGCTACATAATCGTCATCAGGCGGTGTGATGTGAACTGTCTGCAGGGTCAAATGTTACATCATGCCATCTTGTAGAGGAATATCATATTCTAGTTCCTCTTCCCTTACAACTTTCGCCTTATCACTGACTAGTCCTAGTGGCATATACGAATGCACCACTGGTTCAAGGTTGGGTAAAGTATGTATGGTAGGTGTGAGTATTTGCCTAAGCCTTTCTACATCCTCAATCATAATGTCCCAACCGTCATCCATGTCCTCATTATCCTTATGAGCTTTCTTTTTATGAATTTTCTCAGGACTTCTAATCATACAAATAGTTTCGCGAGTTTTGTAAAGGTTATCCTTTAGTTTCTTCAGATGTCCTGGAAATGGCGTAGGTGGTACATAAGGTTGAACAACAAGAAAGTCACGAGGAACCGGCTCCTTCATGTCTTTCTTACCCATTTTCGCTTTTGCCTTGACCCTTTCCCTTGCATTAGTGAGGACCATTTGGGTTAATTGATCAGCTTTTACCTGCAAGTTCTTTGTGGTAGTGTCAAGTGCCCTTAAGTTCAAGTCTGTGTTTTCAACGAATTTCCTAATCCATTCATCATTTGTGGCTTGCTTTTTAATTGATTCATCATAGTATTTGATGATGGTTTCCTCCAAGGATTCTATATATTTGCTCGGCTCAATTGCCTTGTCCTCTTTTTTGAGAGGACACTCTTTGGTTAGATGCGCCCCTTCACAAATCTTGAAACTTACTTGAATAGCATGAATATTTTCTTTGAGTTTCTTCGTATCAACGTTATTCGAGCTATCGTTGATGCTTTCCTTAGTGGTTGCTCCATCATGCCAATTATGTGAATGGTCTTCCATGACTTGTATTAATTTAAGGGCTTGAGCTGGTGTTATCAGAGGAATGAACCCTTTAGAGTCGAGCCTTATGCGGGTTGGGATGTCTAATCCAGTGTAGAAAATCTTAACCTTCTAATGATTGTTCAGATCGTGTTGCAGACATCTAAATAGTAGATCATTGTACCTTTCCTAAGCATGATACAATGTCTCGTCCATCTTTTGCTTGAAATTACGGATTTCTTCTAATTTCATGGCAGTTTTGAAAGGTAGACAATATTGCCAGATGAATGCTTTCTCAAGAAGATCCCATGTAGTGATTAACCCTGCTGAAAGCCTGTTTTTACATCTCAAGGCTGGCCTCGTGAGTGTAATAGGAAAACTCTAAGAATAACGGCATCATGAGTGACACTGGGGAAGTGGAAAAGATCTGCGATCACAAATACCCTTCACACATGTTCGTGGGCATCTTCATCATCAGTCTCTTCGAAAAGTTTGCATCTTAATTCCCTCATAAAGTTTCCATTTATCTCGAATTTGACGTCATCGCCGATCTCGGTTTTCACTACGCCTGGTCTAATGTTATCTTGAATCAAAGCCAGGTATTACTCCATAGTGAGCGTGTTGATATCAACATCATCCCCCATATCTTAAAATTAACAAGAAAACCAATAGAATATACTCAAAATGGAAAACTAAATTAACAAGAAGGCAAAAATGCTGAAATAAAAACAAAATATATACAAAATTTCAAATTACAACTATTTTTAGCTCCCCGACAACGGCGCCAAAAACTTGATGCGTTTTAATTGTTAAATTAAAATTGCAAGTTTTAAATTTATAAAACTCGTCTACCGATGTCTACACGCGTTAACGGGAAGAGAACCCGGTCGTGTGTAGTGCAGGATTGGTAAATCCGAGGTCGTCCCAAGAGCTAAGTTGTATTAGTTTTAATTTGAAAAGTGTCACAAGTTTGAAAATGGTTTTGAATTGTTTTGAAATATTTGACAGGTAAATAAATTGCGAAAGTAAATGAGATAAGAACAGTCAGGGAGAAAAGCGTGCTAACCTAGTCATTTCATTACTAATGTTATGACATGTTTCCTAGTGCAATGTCTAGATATCATTTTATTAGTGGTTCTAATATCAACATACCCGAATTGGCATTTGAGGTATGTCATATACTTCCTGCGATCCTGATCCCTCGAAAGTCATGAAGGTAGGGCATCCAAGTTGTAGTGATTAATCCCCAACTATCCTAAAGACCTGTCTATAATCTAGATAGATTATAAACCCCCTCTGAAAGAGTTCCTGAGGTTTTTAAGTATTTAATGTGATAAAGGCAGTAATTTGGTAAATTCCTACACTAGGGATAGATGCCAACCTATCCTAGTACCCTGCTAATCCCAAGTTCAACAGGTTTGCCTAATAAAAGGACTAATAGGGTCTAAACCACCCTCAATACTACCAAAACTCAGGGATTAATAACAAGTAATGATAATATCTAATAAACCAATAAATAAACAGGAAACAATCAACATAGCATAAGCAAATTCATAACTAGGCCAGCACTAAAAGTGCTTAGCCACTCAGTAACAACACAACAAGGATTAATTAAAGAGATCTTGGATTGAAACATCATAATTCTTACAAGATGCGTTTATGAATGACTAATACAAAAAATAAGTAAAGTGACTTCTCCTTTGGACTTGTGGTGGAATTATTTGACCTATGGAAGCTTGGTTCCTACCTTGGTACTGTGGTGTAAGGGTTGATGTCAAATGTGCAGAATGAGGGCTCTATTTATAGATTTCGATTTGGTTACACCATAACTGATGTAGTTGGTTACGCCGTAACTATGTTGATGTGGGTTTCCATTATACAGGTTTAAAATGGGTTATGTCATAACTGTAGCGTCCAAGTTACACCGTAACGGTGACTAGGATGAGTCATTAGTCTTCTTGCGTGGCAGGTTACAGTCAGTTACGCCGTAACCATGGTGATGACCATACTTGCCTTTTATGAGTTACAACGTAATACCTGCGGGGTAGTTACACCGTAACTAGTCTTGAGAATCCTTCATTTGCTTGTTTTCACGTCCAATTCCTGTGTCTCTTGCTCCTATACTTGTATTCTTCCTGTAAACGACTTATGAAGTGATTAAGTATCATTTTCAGGCATTTATACAATAATTACAAGCATTTTGATAGGGATTTTGATACTAAAAAGTATTAACTATTTGATGTTATCATCTATGTTGGGAAAATGAAATTCTTTCTAGGACTTCAGATCCACCAATCTCCATGATGTATCTTTATCAATCATCTTAAGTATGCTTTGGAAATCCTAAAGAAGCATGGCATGGACAAGTGTGATAGCATTGGTACACTAATGGATACATCACCTAAGCTAGATGTTGACTTGAGTGGTACACCCATATATCAAACAAAATATCGTAGCATGATTGGGTCACTCATGTACTTGATAGTTAGCAGACCAAATATTGTATATGCAACGTGTTTTTGTGCACATTATCAGGCAACGCCAACTGAAAAGCACCTTAAAGAGGTAAAACGGATCTTTTGGTACTTAAAGAGGACTATAAACATGGGACTCTAGTATCCGTAGGATACCGGCTTTGAACTAATCAATTTTTTAAATGTTGACCATGCAGGTTGTCTTGATATGTGTAAGAGGACTTCTGGCGAAATTCAGTTCCTAGGTGATAAGCTCGTAAGTTGGTCGTCCAAGAAGCAGGATTGCACTACAATGTCAACTGCAGAGGCCGAGTATGTGTCTTTATGTGCAAGTTTTTCTCAAGTCCTTTGGATGTAAACTCAACTTACAAATTATGGCTTTCAATTCAACAAAATACCTATGTATTATGATTCTAAGTCAGTCATTGCCATCTCGTGCAACCCGGTTCAGCATTCCTGCACTAAGCACATTGACGTCTGATATCATTTCATCAATGAATAGGTTTAAAGGGGTATTGTTGAATTATACTTTGTCAGAACTGAATATCAATTAGCCGACTTGTTTACGAAATCTCTTTTGAAAGAAATGTTTGAGTACCTAGTTGGACGACTTGGTATAATATGTTTGACTCTAGAAGAACTGGAGGTTGTGGAAAATGAATCTGCTTGATTTTCAAACATCAACTTGTAAATATTTTTGAAAAAGAAAATACAAAATATAAAACCTATAAAACAAAATACAAAAATAGAAACCTTTCAAAAAGAAAATATAAAATCAGAAAATTAAAAAAAATACCAAAAAGAATATTTTCAACATGTCTCTCAGAATCGATAGTAATTATGTTCCTAAAAATTTCGTTTAACTATGGCACGGGTGTGTAAATAAAGTTCGAGTGAGTTATAAATGGTTTCAAAACATGTCATTTCTAAACTTTCTAATGGCTTGTAATCATTCTTAGATTGCAACTCGGACCCACATGACACAGGAGAGTGTACGCATCAGTGCCTTTATCGTCAACAAAAGGAGAGAAATCTTCTTAGAACTTGAACAAGATTTGACACGACCTTCAAGTCTATGAGCTCAAGTATCAGTGGTTTTTCAAGGGTTAAACATAATTTTTCAAGGATTTTTCAATAACATTTCAAAATAATTCAAAATTGTGTCTTCAACACTTCATTTCCTCATGAAACTTTCAAAAAAATATCAATTTTTAATAAGTGGATCAATGTGAGGGGGAGCTTTTAAAATTTAAAATTTCTGGATACATTATTTCATGACTATTTTATGTATTCAAAACATTTATCAGTTTTATCAAGTGGTTTCTAAGCACAATTTTTCAAGAATTCTTCAATGATAATTTATAATCTTTTAAAATTATGTACTCGGCATGGTAAAAATGTTTCTTAATACAAAAAGACAATATTCAATGACAAAAATAGTTGTTGAAAGGTCTGAATATATCGACAAGCGTTGTTAGCGATCTAAGCTACATCCGGTCTAGAGTAATCAAAAACCGTCGTTAGCGGCTTAGTGACCATCTGTTTTAGATATAAACACACTTTAACATAACTAGCTTTCCTATTTTGTTTAAGTAAACGAAAAATGTAACATATAATTCATGCTTAATTTATATAAACATTTTTCTTCCCAAAAAGATTTTTCAAAACATGTACAGTTTAATCAATTGGTATCCAAAATGTTGATCCTACTTGAATAGATCTTGCTTAGCTTGTAAGAAGCTTAGTTGTATTAAATAAATCCAAGACAACTATGGTAGAAACTTTGATTATGAATATCAAAGACCATGCGAAATCTAGTCAATGATACTAAGAAGAATTCTTTATAAAACAGTAACACAAAATTAATAACAAGATAGATTACCAAAACTTTCAGCCTCAATATGAAACAAACACTCTTAATAGTGTTAGGGTTTACAAAACCTTAAGGCTACGAATATCAAAGATGTACATCTAACATTATGCCCTAGGACCTCCTTTTATACACAAAGGAGTCCTACAAGGCTTACAATACTTTCCTAACTTATCATGATCTTTTCTATAAACAAACGTAATCTATTAAACAAATAAGTTATACATATCTTCTTTACAAATAACTAATACTTATCTTTGTAAGTATTCTTGTTCTCTAATCAATCTTTGATCTCTTCTTTGTCAGCATATTCCTTCCAGTAGTAGTAATCACTCAGCAGTTTTAACTAAGCACAAGCAGAATTAACCAGCTTAGAAGTTTACTCTAGCAGTACTAACATACACTAGCAGTACTAAACATTGTTGTACTAGCAGTAGTAACTACTTAGAATAATTTAGTCTTCATCTCTGAGCATCTTAACTTCTACTAGCAGCAGGAACTTTATAACTAACAGTACTAATTAAACTAACATTATAACAAGCATGTAGTAACTTTGTATACTACCAGTACAAGAAACTACATAGCATAAAATTTACCATAAGTATTACACCAGCAGCACGTAAATTATACTTGACAGCAACTAATATATAACCTGAGGCAGCAGTAACTCTAGTAGAATACTTGAAGTCTTTTAAACCTAATAATCCTCCCTGAACTTGATGTTCATCCTTCTGAATCTTCAGTTTCAATACAGTCTGCACCTCACCAAGAGGAAGCGAGTTCAAACACTCATTGACCCTTTTCCTGCTTAGTCATGAACTTAAGTAGTTTATAACACATCTTATTCCAACGCGTCAGCTTGAAGCATTTTGTTACAGCACATTTGAGATTGGTTATTGGTTGAAAGGGGATACTTTTTCTTAAACCAACATAAAGATATGTAAATTTTTAAACCTCATGACGAACCATTAGTCATGCCGTTAGAAGGAATTCATGTTGACGATAAGCTCCAGTTTGTGGAAGAGCCCGTTGAAATTATGGAACGGGAGATCAAACGGTTGAAGCGAAGCCGGATACCACTGGTTAAGGTTCGCTGGAACTCTAGGCGGGGCCCTGAGTTCACCTGGGAACGTGAGGATTCGTTCAAGAAGAAATACCCATAGCTTTTCACAAACCGGGCTTCGTCATCCACTACAAGGTCTTAAGCTTTGAGGACAAAGCTCTTCTAACGGGTGGAGACTGTAACATTTCTCAATTTCAGGTCATTTTACGACTCCTAGTATTTGTCACTATTTATTTTGGTCCTATACGCGTTTACTTTTAAATTAACTTTTAAGACAAATCGCGTAGACTAGAAATAATCATTTAATGTAAACGGTCGTCAAATAAATTAAGGTTTACATCAACCAAGTAATATATAATTATTAAGAAGATAATTATTAACTTTGCGTAATTTATTTTTATTGGTCACGTAAAAGGTTTACGTTTCGCAATTAAATACATTTGGACACACCCCGGAAATACCTAGACTTACCTAGACTCAAACCAATACCCAGTTTTAAAACCTTAACACAAAATTTAATCAAATTTGTGTATATAACCCACTAAGGGCTGGATATACACATATACACACCTAGAAAATCCTTAAAAATCTCCTAATGATCTTAACAAGTACTAGTACATCCATGTTTCAATTAATGCATGTCCTAATGGTCTCCTAAATGGCTATTTATCCATTGGTTAATAACCAATTCCCCTTTTGATCCCTCTTGGCCGCGGTTAACAAGACAGAAACACACAAATCTTTAAGATTTGAAGAATCAAGCAAATCTTGTAAATCACTCGCCTAATTAAAGCTTGTACTTAAGTGGTTTAGCTTAATACAATGGGAAACTAACTAGAAACCTTAAAAACCACCTAGTTAGGGCCAGTTTTGGTTAAGGTAAGGAACTAGGAAGTTAACTAGTATTCTTGCCTATAAATACCCATCCACATTAACCATTTTACACTCTTACAACTCACTCTCACTCAAACAATAAACACATACCATCCTTTCTCTTATTTGGGTCTCAAACCGCAACCAAACACCTCCCTTGATCTTATTCGAACCCACAAACATTTCTAGTTATCATACAAGTTCATAAGGAGGTACACGAGCCAAGGGTTGACATACATTGGGTATACGTTTGGGGTTAGCATTCTATACGTCCAGTAATCGAACCAAGAACCTTAGGACCCTTGTAAGTCGTGGTTTAACCATATTTCCTTAAGCATTATATTCATTTCTTTGTTAGCTAGCCAATATGACTCGTATGTGTTTATATGATGTGCTAGTAAGAGTTCACACGTATTAAGTGCGAAATATACATGTTATACGCAATAATATGGCGTATAACGACTTGTGTGGTGTAAGAATACAAGAAAACACGTAACATGTGGGGGAATTAACAAACAATGACTTAAACCTTTTGTTTTTATAAAAACATGACCACGACATACACAATATACTTTGTACGCGAGTTTAAATAAAAACCATACGTAAACTTCCTTCATAAACGGACTACTATAGCTTGGGAGCGTATATGGGACGTTAAGAAACACTTGCATGAAAAACGCAACGTATAAATGTGTTAGATACACGACATATAGCTAGGGCAATTGATTTCGAATCATACGTGTTACTAGAAGAGTATCGGGCCACGATGGGCCTTGCGTGATCCAAGCGAGCTCACGGATTTGGGCCCAACAGCCCAATGGTGGACCGTAGCTTATTTTTAAGCTCGTCCGAGCTTATCGGTTAGACTAGGAGGCTTATTAAGCTTATAAAAGACAAGCTTGCACCAAGTTAACTCCTATTGGGCCCAATGGCCACGAACGACCCAAACTAGGCCCAACAGGACACGACCATAAGCATTCGGCTTATAAATAAGCTCTACAAGCTTACCAAGGTGCTAGGAGTGCTTATTAGTTTTGCTTGAATCCTAAAATACCTATAAGGAGCTAGCCGAGCCCTTAATGGACCCGTTAGCCCATTAGCAAGCCCAACGCGAGCCAATAAGCTCACGATAAGCTTAATCAGCTTATTGGTGAATTTGTAAGGTTTTAATGAACTTATTGGACCTAACTAACACTAATGGACCTTTAGTGAATAAGCCAAAAAGCCTAAAAGACTTAACGGGCTCATATTGGACCCTAAGGCCCAATATCGAAGCTTATTGCTTATTTGATAAGCCGAACCAAAAATAGACCTAATGAAGCTTATTAAGGGCTATAAAATAAGTTGGGCCATGACATTTAAACCTTAATGGACTTTAAAAACCCTTCGGGTTTGAGTTATTGGGCTCACGAGCCCAATAAGCTCGAATAGGCTCTAATAAGCTCTCCGAGCTTATTTCTAACTTAACTGACTTAAGTAAGTTAAATAAAGGCTTTTGTGCTTTTTAAAACTTAATCGGACCTTTAAAACACTTATTAGACCTTAACAGGCCTAATAAGGCCTATTAAGCCAAAAGTAAGCTCGTCTGAGCTTATTTATAAGCCGAGACAGCTTATATGGCTTGAAGGAGCTAAAAGAAATGTAATGCCACTTATTAGAACTTAATTGGAGTTAAAATGCGATTTTTACAAGTTAAGGGACTAAAAGTGTCAATTTGTAAACTATAGGGTCAAAACTGGCAATAACTAATTTTAAGAAGTATAAGGACTGTTTTAAACATTTTGAAAGATAAGGGGGCTGATATGAAACTATAAGGACCTAAATTGCAACCTTGTAAAGTGGAAGGACTAAAAGTGTAATTATTGAAACTTAAGGGTTTAAAATACAAATGTTATATATTGATAGACCCAGGGACTGCTTTGTATTTATAAGAAACTTAAGGGTATTTTGTAAACAAAAGTGAATTTTATAAACACTTAACGATTCTAACGAATTATAATATATTCGGATATTATTCGGTTTTAACCACGACTTAATAAATAAGAATATTTATTAACAACGCTTATACGATTCCCAAGAGCCATCGAAATTACAAATACAATAATCATGTCCACCACCACACAAGTGATAACAGTATATATATAAACTAGCTATTCATTGTAGTTTATACATTGAGTCTTTAGCCTAAATTTGTAGACTAAGACTGGCCGTATTTACTTAGGTATTTGACGGTGTGATTTGTACTTGGATATATATCATCATTCACAGAGGACTACTTGAATATCATAATATCCTTTAGAGACATATTTTACTAAGTGAGTACATAGCCCCATGTTTTACAAATTCCTTGAATGATTTACATCTTTGTGGTGAGAACATGCTTTTTATACAAATTGGACGAAAGTGAACATTTTATATAATGAATACGTGATTTGCCTAAGAGCCCCGATTAAAGGGGAGGGGGGGGGGGGGAGTTCTGTTTTTTGGTTTTGTTTTCGTTTTTGTTTTTTGGATTTTTTTCCAACTGACCCTTTAATCATGAACTGTCCAATTACTGGATTGTGAGTGCGAATGTATAGAGAGATCTATTTGGGATTGACAATCCCTGTTCGAGTGATTAGATAATCCCCGGGAAATCGAACATATACCATGTTCGTATTCGTATGTTTCGAGTTTAAAACATCATTCACCGGTCATTCATGTGGCAATATATTACATTCATTACATGTCGAGCATGAGTGTCCAATAGCTTAGGAAAACGAAAATTACTTTTTATATGTATGCATTTGTTGCTTAATCATACACTTGAAATCTTTGGTCCTACTAGAGATTTACATAAACCTATGAATGCACACCAACTTTAAATGTTTTGACGTTTAAGCATGTTTTTCAGGTCAATAAGGCACGAGGTGCGATGATACATTGGAAGTCAATAATTGAAGAGTCAACGTTTAAGATTTAGGGTCTTATTACATTTTGGGGATAATTGTTATAAACCAAAATCTTTACTTATAATGTTGAACAACTTAAAGCCATGAGCTTATGTAACAAACAAGTATTTTGTTAATCCAATGTATCTTTTTCAAATGACACGTTTAGTGGTCGTTCTCATATCTTGTGCTATTGATCTATGAAGTAACGCCCTCGGATATTCAACATTCCGCTGCTACCCAGATTTGAGGGTGTTACAGATTGGTATCAGAGCCAAGGTTATAGAGAACCAGGTCAAAAGTTTTGTCTGGACTATAACCATTTTCAAACACTGTTTTCACAAATGGGATTTGCGAGGGACATACATGCATTACTTGTTTACATCTAGCACATATATGCTTACATGATACACACTATTTTAACATTAGTAGGGTACTAAGTGCTTACATGATTGATATATGCGTATATAAAATATACTAAGTATATTACTATAAGACTCTTATAATTAAAGCTTATAGACATATCATACCGATCTTTCCTATAAGTAATACTTATATTGGTTATTTTTGCTTTTTGCAGTAATCATGTCTTCTGCGACATCTGCTGTTACCTACACTTCCGTTTACACTAACTCTGAGCCCGGCAGAGCCTTCTGGGGAGCCGATGATGAGGAGATATCTGAGGGAGGCATCTCACGGGTCATCGTATTAGGATACGACGGACTCCCGATGCAGCCAGTAGCTCCACCATCACCGGATTACATACCAGGCCCAAAGGATCCACAAACACCGCCAGTTCCTCAGGACGAGGATGAGCGTGAGCCTATGTTCGTACAGGCACATGATCTTGACTACGTGCCAGAGCCTATATACCATGAGTATATACCTTTAAAGGATGAGCATGAGTTTCCAGCTGAGGAGCAGCCATTACCTCCTGTTGATTCACCTACTGCTGAGTCACTCGGATATGTTTCTGAGTCAGATCCTGAGGAGGATCCAGAGGAGTACGAGGATGATGAGACAGAGTATGGTCCGGTCGACTATCCTATAGACGGGGAAGATGATGGAGATGATGACGGCGATTCATCTGGGGATGACGCTGATGGCGAGGATGAGGATGATGAGAACGAGGATGAGGAGGAGGAGGAGGAGCACTTAGCTCCGGCCAACTCTGCTATTGTTGTACCTGTTGATGAGCTTGTTTTTCCACCTGAGGGAACAGAGCCTGTTATACCACTACCCTCCACTGACATTACTATTGGGGCTAGGATTACCGTCCGGCCTCAGACTTCCATATCCCTTCCACCAGAGGCAGAGGTTAAGAGACTTCTGGCCATGACTACTCCATCACTATCACCACCTATCTCACTATCACCACCCTCTGCAGGGGAGCGCCTTGTTAGGAGCATGGCCCTACCTGCACATTCATCACCACCACATGTGTCATCACCCTTACTACCATCATCTGGGTGTCCAACCCAAATCTAGACACTCAGGATAGCATCCACTCAGGCCCTTATTGATGTAGTTACTGCTGCATTACCATCACCTCCACTACCACCACTACCACCATCTCTATACATACCACCACCTGTTGATCGTAGGGATGATATTCCTGAGTCTGAGTAGCCTCCCTGCAAGAGGTTGTATTTGTCCACCCTAGGCTCCAGATACGAGGTCGGAGAGAGTTCTACTGCTAGACCTACCAGAGGTCAGGGGAGGGGGGGTAGATTATAGATTTGTCAGCATGGTAGATGTTGAAGAGAGGCGACAGGGGATTAGAGATGTTGGGTACGGTATTAGGGATACTTGGGTCGATCCGGCAGATGCAGTTCCAGAGATAGCACCTATGACTGTGGGAGAGGTCAATACTAGGGTCACAGAGCTTGCTGAGCTCCATGAGCATGATACACAGGACTTGTATGCTTTACTAGAGGATGCTCAGGATAGTAGGTCTCGTATATCACAGCGAGTCGATATGGACTCGCAGCAGGTCGATTTACTTATGGGGGATAGGATGACTCTCCAGGAGACAGTATGGATGGTGGAGGAGGAGGCCTATGCTTCCCGAGAGGCTTGGGCTCACTTGATAGGATTGAGTCAGGCGACTCATCAGGAGCTTCAGACCCATCGTGATCATGTGTATGCACATGAGACCCATCTCCAGGCACATTAGTCACAGCTACAGTTGCAGGGTACTCTCATTCAGACACAGCATCAGGTACATGAGACTCGCTTTCAGATGCAGTAGGCTGAGTTAGCAGCGCTTCGAGAGACTGACCATAGGCATCAGGCACAGATGGTAGAGACTCTCCGAGTCATTAGGGACATGAGGCGAGAGATGAGCGACATGCAGGCCGAGTTGTTAGCACTGCGAGAGCCGCAGAGGGGAGCTAGACAGCCAGGACCAGAGGCTAGGATTCCAGATCACTAGGATGCTTCTGGGGATGCTGACAGTCACATCTAGTGATTTATGTTATTTTATCTTGCTAGGTCATTGTACAAGCATGTTGTAATTTGGGGTTTTCTTCCCGCCTAGCATAGCTTAGATCGTTTGTATTGTATTTTATGTTCCAAAAACTAATTTCATGTTAAATTTCTAAGTTATAAATGAATAGATTATGTTTATGTTATATTATCTCTCTTTCGTGTTGAGGTTACACCTATACATTATTATATTCTTGTCATGAATTATTACCTCTCGTTTTGTCTTTTGTGATCTAGGACAATTATGGCACGTATGATCTGACGAGGACAAAAACACCCCTAACTAGTAAACTAACCCAAACAACTTAACTCCAGAATCCGTCCTAAGCTATGATGATCAAGCTCTTAAGCCGACACTCTACCAATGGTGAGACAAGCTCCACAATTCGCAAGGGATGACCGAAGGAATGTGCAACTTGCAAGCCCTTGTTACTACGTGATTCATGAAATGTCTACCTTTGAACTTCAAAGCGATACTGTAGGCTGTGGTCTATTTAACTCAGGTGGATTGAAATAGATGGAAGTCAGTTTTCAATATCAGTGGTTGTGCGATTAAGAATAGAGTAGTTTTTGACCACCTGCACTCTAGTAGGTGCTGCGTTGAATTGGTGGAACGGTCAGATAAGAACCTAGGTCTCGAGCATATGCATGACTTGGGAAGGACTCCAAAAGAAAATGTCGGACAGTATTGTCCACTGGGTGAGATCAGAAATAGAAATTGGTGTGGAACCTAAAGGTCAATAGGAACGATGTTCCGAATACAATGAACGTTTCAAGAGCTAACCTTATATGTACCAAGTTTGTGCTAATGAAACTTGAGAAGATCAACAAGTACATCTATGGATTCTATAACATCTATGAGAATATGATGTCTTCCAAGCAAAGACGTGTGCGATGAAGACGATTGAGTTGGCCAACGACTTGATGGATCAAAAACTCCGTACTATGAGGGGAAATGTCTTGATTAACAAAAGGAAGGCGGAAGATTCATCCAGAAACAACCGTGGTCATCAACAACAACCCTTCAAAAAGCATAATGTCACCAAGGTATACAACATGGGGACTGGTGAGAAGAAACCCTATGGGGGAAATTTGCCCAAGTGCACCAAGTGCCATTTCCACCAACAATGGCCGTGTACTACAGAAGTGCCACAAGTTGCAACAAGGCTAGGGCACCTTGCTCGAGACTGAAGGAGTTTCTGGCAACATAAATGTTGCAAATACTCAAAAGGGCAATGGGGCAGATCCCAAGGGGAATGGTTGTTTTGAATGTGGAGCTCCAGGACATTTCAAGAGAGATTGTCCAAAGTTGAAGAATAAGGATGGAGGAAATGGGAATGCACAAGGATGGGTGTATGCAGTTGGGAATGCAGAGAACAGGGGGAATGCATCGGGAAACCCGAACTCCAATGTCGTCACGAGTACGTTCCTCTTAAACAACCACTATGCATCTATCTTATTCGACACTGGTGCCGATAGGAGTTTTATATCCCTCTGCATTTGTTACCTCTGATTAACATCGCCCCCAAATCCATTAGAAATTAATTATGATGTCGATTTAGATGATGGCGAAAATAGTCAGGATAGACACCAATTATAAGTGGTTTGTACTTTAAATTTCTTAGACCATCCATTCAACATAGATCTAATGCCCGTAGAACTGGGTAGTTTCGACGTTATTATCGGCATGGACTGGTTAAGAAAGTATCACGCCGTGATCGTATGTGATGAGAAACTTGTTCAAATTCCCTATGGAAATGAAACTTTGATTTTTCATGGTGACAAAAGTAACTACGAGAGAGAATCTCGGTTGACCATTATCTCATGTTCAAAAGCCTCAACGTAACATGGCGAAAGTATGCCAGATCTTTTTTGGCACAGATATCAGCTAAGAAAGAGGAGGGACAGTCAGAAGGAAAGAAACTTAAGGACGTACCAATCGTCCGAGATTTTCCTGACGTGTTTCCCGAGGACTTGTCGGGTCTTCCTCCGATTCGACCAGTAGAATTCCAAATCGACTTAATTCTAGGAGCCGCGCTCGTAGCTCGAGCACCATATCGATTGGCTCCATCCGAAATGAAGGAATTGTTAGAACAACTGCAAGAACTTTCCGAAAAGGGCTTCATAAGACCTAGTTCCTCACCTTGGGGAGCCCCAGTCTTGTTCATCAAAAAGAAGGACGGGTCATTTAGGATGTGCATTGACTACCGTGAGTTAAATAAGCTGACAGTGAAGAATCGTTATCTACTCTTGAGGATTGATGATTTATTTGATCAACTCCAAGGATCTAGTATTTATTCAAAGATAGATCTGAGATCGGGTTATCACCAGCTTAGAGTACGAGAGCAAGACATTCCCGAAGATGGCATTCCGAACTCGGTATGTACATTACGAGTTTCAGGTCATGCCATTCGGACTGACAAACGCACCTGCGGTATTCATGGACCTCATGAACCGAGTGTGCAAGCCTTACTTGGATAAGTTTGTAATTGTCTTCATTGATGACATACTTATTTATTCAAGGGACGAGAAGGAGCACAAAGAACACCTTAAGGCAATTTTGGAATTGCTTAAGGAAGGAGGAAGTTGTTTGCAAGTTTTCCAAGTGGGTATTTTGGATTCCGAAGGTCCAATTTCTTAGTTATGTCATTGATAGCAGAGGCATACATGTGGATCCAGCCAAGATAGAATCTATCAAAGATTGGGCGTCTCCTAAGACACCGACGGAGATCCGCCAATTTTTAGGTCTTGCTGGGTACTACCAAAGATTCATCGAGGGATTCTCGAAGATTGCTAAATCAATGACAAAGCTCACTCAGAAAGGAGTCAAGTTTGACTGGGGTGAAAAGGAAGAAAACGCCTTTTAGTTAATAAAGCAGAAGTTATGCAGTGCGCTAATTCTGGCTTTACCTGAAGGGAGCGAAGACTTTGTAGTCTACTGTGATGCGTCACACAAGGGTTTAGGAGCTGTATTGATGCAGAGAGAGAAGGTGATTGCCTATGCTTCTCGACAACTAAAAGTTCACAAGAAGAACTACACCACTCATGATTTAGAACTTGGATCGGTGGTATTTGCTCTAAAGATATGGAGACACTATCTATATGGAACCAGATGCACCGTGTTCACCGACCATAAAAGTTTACAACACATTCTCGATCAAAAGGAGCTTAACATGAGGCAACGCCGTTGGCTTGAATTGCTAAGTGACTACGATTGTGACATTCGTTATCATCCAGGGAAGTCAAACGTAGTGGCTGATGCATTAAGCCGTAAGGAACGGATTGAGCCACTGCGGGTTCGAGCTTTAGTTATGACTATTAGCTTGGATCTTCCCAAACGAATTCTTGAAGCTCAGATCGAAGCCCAGAAACCAAAAAATCTTGTGAATGAAGATGTAAGCGGTATGATCAGAAAGGATATACCCAGGGAAAAGTTGGAACCAAGCACCGATGAAACCCTATGTTTACACGGCAGGAGTTGGTTACCTTGCTATGGAGACTTAAGATCCGTGATTATGCATGAATCCCACAAGTCAGAAATACTGTTCTACACTTCCTGGTTCTAAAAGATGTTACCTAAGACATGATAATGCTATATTGGTGGCCCAATTTGGAAAGATGACATTCGCACATTTGTTAAGCATATGCTTGACATGTGCAAGGGTCAAGGCCAAACACCAAAGGCCATCAGGACTGTTAGTACAACCAGCAATACCCGAGTGGAAGTGGGATAATATCACGATGGATTTTATCACCAAGCTTCCTAAGTCGTCACAAGGTTTTGACACCATCTGGGTGATTATGGATCGACTTACAAAATCTGCTCACTTCTTGCCAATAAGGGAGAATGATCCATTGGACAAGTTGGCAAGGTTGTACTTGAACAGGATAGTAGCAAGACACAGGATACCTGCTTTGATTATCCGTGATCGTGATGAGAGATTCACATCTAATTTCTGGAAATCATTTTAGAAAGCTTTGGGTAAGAGTATGTTTGAGACTGCATAACACTCCAGATAACCGACGTGCCAGAGCGAGAGAAACTATCCAACTCTCGAGGACATGCTTCAGGGCTTCGTGATCGATTTTGGCAAATGATGGGATTAAGCATCATGCTCTAGCCGAGTTTTCATTAAACAAACAGTTAACACGCTTGAAATAAATCCACCATGTGAGGCACTTTATGGTCGAAAAATGTCGATCACTTTGTGCTGGGCACGAGGTTGGAGAAGCCCAACTGATGGTCTGGAATGATCAAGAACAACGGAAAAGATCGTTCTGATCAAACCAGAGGATGTTAGCTGCTCAGGGATAGCAAAAGGCTAAGTGATCAGGAAGCGAAAGCCAATGGAGTTCGAAGTTGGGGATAAGGTTATGCTCAAGGTCTCACCTTGGAAAGGAGTTGTACGATTCGGTAAGCGGGGTAAGTTAAACTCGATATATGTTGGACCTTTCAAGGTGTTAGCCAAAGTTGGGAAAGTGGCCTACAGGCTGGAACTTCCTCAAGAGTTGAGCAGAGTTCACCATACTTTCCATGTGTCTAATCAAAAGAAGTGTTACACTGACGAAACCATAGTCTTGCCGTTAGTAGTGATATTCTTGGGACGATAAGATCTGTTTGTGGAAGAGCCCGTGAAATAATGGAACGGGAGATTCAATCATTGAAGCGAACGTAGGATCATTGGGTAAGGTTCGCTGGAATGCTAGGAGAGGTCCTGAGTTCACTGGAACGTGAAGATTCGTCAAACAGAAAATTCCACAGCTTTTCACAAACCAGAGCTTCGTCATCACTTACAAGGTCTTAAGTTTGAGGAAAAGCTCTTTAAATGGGTGGTGACTGTACATTTCTCAACAATTCAGGTCATTTTCGACTTCATATTATCGTACCTTTTTATTTTGGTCGATACGGTTTACTTTTATTTATCTTTTAAGCTAAATCGCGTAGACTAAAAATAATCAATTAATGTAAACGATCATTAAATAAATTAAGGTCTGCATTAAACAAGTGTTATATAATTATTAAGAAGATAATTATTAACTTCGCGTATTTTATTTTTATTTGGTCACGTAAAAGGCTTACATTTTGTAATAAAATACATTTGGACACACCCCGAAAATACCTAGACTTACCTAGACTCAAACCAATACCCACTTATAAACCTTAAACACAAAATTAAATCAATTCTTGTGTTAATACCCACTAGGGCCGAATTATGGGATCAAAACAACTAGAAAATCTCCTAATGATTCCCTAAGTACTTGTACAAACCCTCTTTAATTAATGTTAGTCCTTAATGTTCCCTAGATAACTAATACACAATGGATAAAGACTCATTTGACTCCCTTTGCCCTTATAACCGCGGCTACATGCATGTATTTACACAAAACCTTAAGATTTCCATATCTTAGGTAATCTTGTACTTAGATTATGCAATTAAAGAATGTACTTAGGTTGTTTTAACAAAACAAGGTGTGGTTAACTAGAAATTGCAAAACCACTAGGATTAGAGCCGGTTTTGGTTTGTTTAGAACTAGGGTTATGTAACTAGGAACCTTGCCTATAAATACTCACTCACTCTTACCCTTTTACACTCTTACAAATTGCAAAACACCCAAACAACTCAAACATATCCACTCTTCTTGCGTCGGATCACAAACTGCAAACAAACGCCTTTACACTTTCCATTCGCACCTAAAATAACGCCTAGGATATTCACACGAGGTCACAAGAAGGTTTACGAGCCAAGATTTGGGTGTACACTAAGCTTTGGAGCTTTGGTTTATTGGTTGGTCGTGTATTTCATACGTGGGGTTGTCACATTGCTCGTGTACAGTCGAAACAAGCCCTAGGACCTTTTGTAAGTCACATCGAACTTGTAACCACTTTTATTTAAATGTTTTATTTTGATATTTTTCACGTAGGCCAAGTTTATAGGATTAGGACATTGTTCATGAAATGGAACCAAGATGGTTCATTCATGCGTAGGCATGGTAGTGTATATGCAGCTAAACCCTTAGGTATGACATCAACAGTGTATTTAAAAAGGTTATGTATTTTGTTCTTGAATATTTTCAAGATCTATAGATGCTCCCACTTACTTTTGTAAGAAGAGATATTTGATCTAACCTAAGTAATTTAAGCTACAATAATATTGTTCTTAATTGGGAACAACAAAATTTGTTATTTTAACCAAAATTTTTTACTAGTTCTCATCTCTAGCTTGTTAATAATATGCTTCATAAGATATTAACAAATTTCAGAACATAAATCAAGACATAATGGGATTCATCCCTAATAGATGATGTCTTGAATACCTTCTAGGTTAAAACTATATTGAGTGCATCCATGACACACGCAAATTTCTAACCTTGATAGATTTTGGAGGTAGAGTAATTAAAGTTATCAGAAACCAAACAATATGAATATAGTTTGTTTCAACACATTAGACATACCATGATAGTGTGGTATTCTATGAGTATTGGAATTGTGAGACTCCATCAGAATTCCTTAGATAACTTAATTCTCTATGGATCAAATACTTGTCAATTGGGTCGAGCCAAATTTAATACAAAGTATTTTTTCAACCAAGTGCATGCTATAATGTATATTTCTTGAATAAGTACTTTAACTCCATGTTCATGTGTTCACAAGAAGACAGAACAGTTCAAGAATTCTTTGATCATGTGTTTACAAGAAAACAAAACATGTCAAATACATTATATGTCTTTGAATAATTCAAGGACCTTATGTTAACTCTGTGTTCATGTGTTCCAAGAAAACAGAACATGTCAAGTTATACGTTACAAAGTCTCTGAATAATTCAAGGACATCATGTTAATGTGTTAACAAGAAGACACAACAATTTACTACTTACTTTATGTTATCAGTCATTGATAAATTCAAGGACTTTATAATTATGTCTTAACAAGAACATAATTATTCTAACTAAAGTAATTATGAACGCAAACTCTTGAGTTCAATGGTAATTTCAAGTTAATTTCATGCTTCATAATCATGATTATATAATTAACCATAATTATTTTTTACTAAATCATATAGTCAATAAGTTGAAGTATCTTTATATTATATCTTGACTTTTAAATTTAATAGGGCAACAAACATCTTGTGTGTTTAAGTCCTAGTAGATTTATTAGTTTTCTTACCTTGCGGTCAAGAGAAACCAATTAATCATATTGTTATATGTTGTTCCTTGCACACACTTAGGATTTCTCCCACTTGTGTACAGGACAACATTACCTAAAGTAGACAAACCATACAACAAGCGTTCAATTGTTTAAACAATATGATAGTGTCATAGATATTACAAGTAGATTTCAAACCATTATGTTGAATAAGGAATTATGGATTATTATTCTATAGATAACATTTCGGAAAGCAACATCGAAAAAACAACGTGTTATCTTTTAAAATAAAATGCAATTTTCCTTAAAACCATGGTTGTTTATATTCGAAAAGTAATGACATTATTTCAAAGCAAGCTTAGAAATAATATGGGTAACTGACAAGGAATTGAATCTTGTAGCTCCCACTAAAATTGACAACCTCACATGAATGTTATTTCAGTTATAAAACGCAAAGCTCCCACTAGATTTGTCAACATTGTAAGTGTTACATCACTAGTAGAAAGCAAATAGCGATTTATTTACTTTCCTACTCTCTTAGAATGCCTACAAGTAGCAATGTACTTAGATATTGTACAGAGTATATGAAGTTCTACTTATGTAGATGAGGGACTAGCCATTCATGCTATCATTAACTTGAATATTTAGCATGTAATTCCTCCTTTATCAATCTGCCTAGCCACAAGGGTGTTTAGCACTATAAGGAATGAATCGAGTTCAAGAAAATTTACATAGAAGACCTGCTAGCAATTTTCTTTACTCATTGCGGATTAAACTCATACATCGTGACAAGTGCAAGATGTTATTATTTTGGTAGCTATAGATAAAATGTACCCTAGTTACACAAAGTAATTTATCTTTCAAATATTTCAGAACCAAAAAAGGGTAATAAAAATTGAAAGTAAGTTTAAATATAATTGAGAAAAAATCAATTATAACTCTATCTTATTCTTGTCAATCAATGAGAAGAGATAGGAGTAAATCTCACTCTTTTTGCCAGAAAAGAGACTATGTTTGTATTCTATGAGAAAACAAACGTCCGTTTACGAATTATGTTGCAATAACACAATAAAACATAGAAAGTTCAATTTTAGTATTTTAGATAATTAAATTCTTAAAAGAATTAACTACCCAATTAATTACTAATAAGACTAAGATCCAACTTGACCTCCCACTTATTACCGGAGGTCTGACCGGCGTATAAAAAATGGGGCAAGAAGCGACGAGCGTTAATTGCATTGTTAACGCAACTCTTAGATTTATGAGACTTATGACATTAGTAACTCATATAGTAATGTCAAATGCATATTTCGTCTCATCTTATGCCTCGGGTCCGAGGTCTGACCAGGTAACTCGATTTAAGTCGACCAAAAGAGAACGTGCGAAAATTGACAAAAGTCTGACCAATGGAAAAAATTCGCCATGGGTTGGAAAGGCCCTGAGGTCTGACCAGAGAAGACAATCCAAATGCACGTGTTCTTCATTTGGCTGGCATAGACTTAAAACTTCATTTAAGGGTATACACATAAATTTTACAAAATATGTGACAAAAAAAACATGTACAAGAAGCATGCAAAACATCTTGTAGCACAAGTTAAGAAAATATTTTGTTAACCTTTTTGGTATAGTCATCATTTTGTCAAATGTTCTCGGTAGCTCCATTTTGAACGCACAAAGAAGCGGAGAAACAGGTCAACGCGAAGCTTATTAAAAACCTGACTTCTTTAGGGAAGCCGTAGCAAGAACTCGCCTTAAACTTCTCTTGTAGTTTGTTCACAATGGGTGAGCCGTATTTCCAATTGACTAATGATGCTATTATATGTTAAAAAACCTTTTGTTAACATTAGTTTTATATTTTCCAAATATGGTGAAAAAAATTACAAATTGATCAAATCCTATATTGTACTCCTACATGCATCCAAAGACACAAGTAATTCCAATAATTCACTCATATGCCGAAGCATGTAGTGATGCGGGGGAAGATTAAAGATCAATTTAACTCCATACTGCGCACATAAAAACTAAAATTACACAAGAAATCAAATTTCATAGTTTAATGTCCGTATTAAATTTGTCCAAAAACCCCCGTTTCGCAAATAACACATAACTGATCACAAGGAGTATGATTACATGTGTAATATTAGACACGTACAACCAACTTTCTCTATAAATATTAGTCCGTTTTTAAGAGTTTCATAAAGTCTATTTGCAAATATTGAGCATCACATAGCATATCACATATAAGCAATTAAAACAGACGGAAAATTGGAGTAGAAGTGAAGACATACTCTTATATTGAAAGCAATAAATCATATAATGCCTCGAGCTCTCAAAAGAGTCTTCTCAAATTGGAGAACCAAAAGACTCTTACTAGGTTTTCTGCTAAAGTACCTAGATCGCAACATCCATCATATAGCATGATATTGCGTGAGTCTTAAGGCCGAGATAAAACAAGAATAAAGTAACATGACAACTTAATTAACATTTAATTTTTAATCTATTCTTCTTTTTATCAAATAACATTTGTGTTGATTCTAGATGTTTATTCATTATTTATGGCAAATATTGCATATAATTGCCATAATTTTCCAATAAAACAATAAATAAACAAGATTTCATGCAGCCCTAGCGTGTTTAAATATGTGTGTAACCCATAAAAGACCAAACGAGTTGACTCGTGATGCCACTGTTGAGATTTTATAAACTGTTAACCATTAACACTACGAGTACGCAGCGGATATGGATCAAGTAATGTGCATATGACTAACACACAATAAATAAACAAAAGGTAACATAGAAAACTAACCCTTGAAGATCAACTGCAAATGTAACGAACCAAAGAGCTAGAAACCCTTTTGAAACTAGTGGATAAATTTCCACCTCTACGGTTGCTCACACAACACGTCAAACAAGTACGTCACGATGCTAGTCGTCACTTCACGAATAAAACAACGGAACACGATGTTCTTGTTTAGTATATATATATAGATCGAATAAAACCCTAAAGAGTTATATTCTGTTTGTGATCGTCTAAAGACAAAAGGGATAAACACCCTGCATGATAACAACATACATAGTATTTGCATAGCATGCATTATGTATACATGAGATAAGCAAGTATATTGCATGCCTTCTATATACGTGTTTAGAATTGATAGATATATATATATATATCTTGTGTCTTCTGCCGATAGGGTTATCAAAGAGAAAAAGGGAAACAAACTTTGCCTTTATTTTAATGTGTGTCGTTAGGGGTGAGCAAAAAAACCGGTTCCCAAACCGGAAACCGGTTCCAACCCAAAAACCGAACCGGTCAAACCCGGTTTTGACCAAACCCGCCGGCTTCCGTAGTTTTTGGCCAATACCGGGTTTTGGGAACCGGTTTGGCTTTTTCGGCCCGCCCCGTTTGCCACCGGTTTTGAAGGTTTTTGGAACCGGTTTGGACCCGAAAACCCCCCCCCCCCCCCCTGGATTTTTTGTGATAAAAATAGTACGGGGAATTTTTTACTTTATCAGATTTTCTTATATTTTTAGATTTTCTTGTGGTAACAGGATAGGATAACTGATTTTTCTTATTACTCTAAATAAGGGTGTTGTATTACAACTTATATCACAAACTTACATGACATACAATTTTCTTAAGCAAAAAAAAAAACTCTACACCTCAATGACAAGTCTAATTCCGGCTAAGACTCAGCTAATACGGTGTTGTTCAACAAGTGCAATGGGGAATTCTGTGAATCATACAACACCTGAAAACAATGAAATTTGGAAAGACTTCAACATGTGCATTAATGACCAACGTGTCAGAAATAAGCTGCAATGCATAGCATTGCTTTAATTTCTTGTCGGTGGGTTTCCAACCGACGTTGAAGTCATCATCTTAATGCTCATACGCTTTGTGAAGTATTAAGGCGCAGGCAGACTCAGAATCCGGAAGCGGGGCAAACGTCGATGGGGAAGAGTAGGGGCGAATTTTTCATGGTTCAATCGGATTTTCTTCGTGAACAATTCACGGGGTTGGTGATTCAAACGGGGGTTACCATGCAACCATTTGATCACGAAGCAGACAACGAGGGTGTTTCCAAATCACTAGTGCAACCGCGATACACTCATGTAAGTCGTTCTACTCTAAACGTGATGCTAATGAAACTTATGGGTAGCGGCTAAATATGCAACAATTGATGGTTTTGGTATCTTAAATAATAAGATTGACTCAACTCTATAACGCAGAGGACATATGGTCCGCTCTCATATTTGCACGGTTGCTTTAAATCGTGTGATACCGCCAAATGTGGATTGAACGCCTAGTACTGGCAAATGATGAGTGGGTCAGTTAGTTCGAAGTGTGTTTTCGTCTTGCTCACTCGGAGTAGCGACAAACTTGATGTATATGTTGGAAAAGTCTTTGTCATGTTTGGTTTGAAGAAAAAATTATGTCAATTACTTGGACATATGCTAGAAATAACACAAGCGCCATGGATAAATAAATTAAAATACGACACCAATGGGGGTAGACTGTTTATCACAGTCGTCTGTGTTGCACACATCAATTATCTTGGTTGTGCAAGCTGGTTTATAGGTCCCCATAAATTTATAAAAAGAAGAGTCCTTTAAACTAATGTTTAAGTATTTTTCAAATCTGGTGATAAAATCCGAAAACGCTATATTAAAGTCTGTAAGAATGCAGAAAAACCTTGTTATTCACCAAATTGGGACGTTGATACACGATGGAACTCCACTTTTGAAATGTTCGAAAGTGGTTTGAAACAGAAAATGACGTTGGCGTATTTTCATGACATTTTGGTCAATAAGAATGGTAGAAGGTTTAAAAAATTTCCGGATGAATATTGGGTTCTTATTGAATCGTTAAACCCATTACTTGAAGTGTTTCAAAATGCTACGGTTATTTTGTCGGGGTTTACTACCCAACATTCTAATTGGTACTTCAACAGCTTGTTTTTGTCAGTAAGTTGGCAATTATCTGATTTAGAAACTGGAGGGGTGGGGTGGGTGTTGTCATGTATGGTTTAATCCAAATGAAGAAAAAACTTAAGAAAGTATTTTGAAAACATCCAGCGATATTACTTGTGCAGCGTTTAAATCCTGTTTTATTGTATACGGGGTGTGAGACTATCTTATTGAGAATATAAGTAGGGACTTGGAGTTTGAAGATGATGGTTTTGCAACTAGGTCATTGGATTGGTTTCACGAATCTTTCCAAGGTTTGTATAATATGTATTATTCAAAATATGGTACTAACCAGACTCAATCAACAAGTGGTGGGGGTTCTTCATCGGGGGTGACTCGTGATCCTTATGCTCGTTTGCTACAAGGTTTAACCCAACATAAAAAAAAGAAGTCAAGGGGTGATCCTACAATGTCCTCCGAGTATGAGCAATATCTCAAAACAGATTTTGTCTCAGGACTTCAGCCCAAGGACTTTGCATCTTATGATGTATTGGGGTTTTGGAAATCAAAGGAAAATCAGTTTCCTGTTCTATCCCGCATGGCCATGGATATATTAAGTGTCCAAGCTTCTTCGGTAGCATCTGAATCAGCATTTTCAACAAGTGGTAGGTTGTTGACAATCCGAAGAACAAGACTAACTCCGGAGTCTTTAGAGATGTGCATGTGCTTGAAGGATCACTTAGACGCTCAGGAGCGTAAACAAAACACCTCTCCTCTTGAACTGCCCTTAGACGTTGAAGAAGGTGTCTTTAATGACGAGGTGCAACAAAATGAAGCACTCACTTACCGATAAAGAATATTGCGTTAGATGCTAGTAGCGATGGCTCTTTGTATTAAGGAGATCGCCGTCGTGATTTATATGAATGAGCAGCGGAGCGAAGATGACCAAACCGGAAAGGGAGGTTTCTATGTCTCTGGTTACACTTACTACTAGTATTGTGTTGTATTTCCTAATCTTTTGTTGTATTTCCTTTATGTTGTATTTCGTTTATGTAATATTATGGTTTGTATTCAATAAAAGTTGAAGGTTAATCAGTTTATAGTATAACAACACCAAAAAAAAAAAAAAAAAAAAAAAAAAACCCGGTCAAACCGGTTTTAGTGGTTAACCGGAACCGAACCGGTTCCAAACCGGCAAACCGGTTTCGGCTCAACCCGGTAAGAAACCGGTTCCAAACCGGTTCAGGGTTTGGGCAAACCGGTTTCGGCTCCGTGTTGACCGAAACTGGTTCCTGTTTGACTCAAACCGAACCGATCTGGTTAACCGATTTGCGCACGTCTATGTGTCGTGTATAATATTTGTGGGATCAAGTCACCAAGAGAAAAAGGAATGGGGTGTATATATATCTTCAAATCTTAGTTGTAGATAAACTCTAAAACCTTGAAGATAATCTTCAAGTCTTAAGCTTATCACAACTCTTTTATCTTATCCTTAACACTCGTCATTTTTTTTTGCACACAAACCTCTTTTTAGAATCCTTCAAAATTTGCCACATTTGAGAGGAGGACAAGGGTTTCCATTTCGACATTTTAAGCTCTTTTTTTATTTTTTTTATTTATTTAACGGATATATAAAGTTAGTTAAGCGTCCAACGAAAACTAATGACCGTCTAAATATATTTCGTGAAACATATTATATATTTAATAAATATAAACGAGCTACATATATTAAATATATAATAAACGTACTCTTCGTGTCTTAACGTGTGTGCCCCAATAGGCTCACACATTTCTAATTGTATTAATGCTAGTCCAAGTATCATAATCCAATAATTTCACGACGCTCATAGGGCTTGGCCTCAATAAGAATATTAAAGACAACAGGAGCACAACACATGTAAGTCACCTTGTGCTCAGAAATACTCATGTAAATTTCCTCGGCAGTGGTTTTGCGTAAGCACACATTGGTGCCCCCTTTTGCTGCTACACCCCAGGTGAATGTCCACCCGTTACATTGGTAGGGACCACAAGTACACCGCCTCTGTACCCATTTCCCATCCATTTATCAAGCTCATCGTGCTTAGAAAAGCACCACGGTGGCTATAAACCACCCCCTTGGGATTAGAGATGGTTCCAGAAGTGTAATTTAGTGCAATCGTATCCCATTCGTCCTCAAGTTCTTAACCATGGTACTGTGGATTACCTTGGTTAATGAGTATAGCTCATACTCCCACTTGCCAAGACGAACCCCAGTTGGGGTATCAATGTCATCAATCACAAACACCAAAGGCATATATAGCATCTTCCACTATAGAGCACTCTTTCAATTCCGTGCGCAACAAACGTAGCGTCTCAGAGGCTAAGGGAACGTATTCATAGTCAACAAAGAAAATCTTGGCTTCAGAATGACGAAGAATGGTGGCTATGTTTCATAAGTTTGGCGCCAAGTAAATCGGACTCCTGCGTAGACGACGGATGTCCCCGGTTGGAATAAACCATGGAGGCTCTCTTGATGAATGTGAGAGGAGTGAGAGGGACATAGTTTGCTAGACACTTTTGAAGTCTGTTCATTAATACCTCTACAGGTTTTGAACACTTGTGATTGTTAAATTAGGAGACGTATATTTAGCTAGAAAGGTGCATTGGATATGTAATAATGTACCTATTACGAATCTCTGTAACCACCATAGTGTCGGGTTGGAAGAAAATAGTTGATGTAGGCTAGCTCACAAAAAGGGGGGCTATGTATACGCGATATTTCAATTATGGCATGTTGGTAGAGCATCGTACCATGGCACTTGTTAATTAAATGCTTCCATCAAATTCAATATGTGTTTGCTTCAAGTCAATACAATTACACAACACAGAACACACAACCATTGTTCCGTGTAAATAGGGTACTAATTGTAGGTGTGTCATGTAAACGTATAAAATACTTGAATTAAAGTAATTTATAATGTAAAACATGAACCATGCAAACTTACTATATATAAATGTTAGTGTAGTACAATTTAACCATTCCATTGACAACAGCTATAAGTATTCCGACTAAGCCTTCATTTACGCAATTACACTGTTACATGTTAGTTGATAAATTTGTCTAGTTGTATGTCATCATCACGACATAAGGCGACAAACAAGTTGATTTGATGCATCTATAAAGTTCACGCTCTTCAGCTGTAGAGAGACTTTTGAATTGCGAGGTACCATTACGAGCTCAATATATACCAGTGTTATTCCGTGAAATAACTTGAATTTCACACTCCGCACGATTCCATGGATAGTTTCATTCGACATCGTGCTATTATTGGTACCTCTTGGCCCACAAAAAGTACAGATGTTTCGTACTTTTTTGTCCTTTTGTCTCTCTGTCACTGCAACACAGTTTTTTATCAGTTTATATTCCGTATTTTTTCACAGTTTAATACTTTTGACTTGTTAAACTTGATATATTTTTTTCCCGCACTTTTCATTTCACAGTTTTATAACATAAACAAAATTATAAAAATAAAATTAAAAT
>BQNB010060746.1:6042-36794 GCA_026074375.1 Tanacetum coccineum
AGTCCTTGAGCAAAAAGTGTGTTGACTAGGGCTTCAGAATGCCCGGATAAGTTCAACACATGTCTTTTTCAGAATATACCATATCATAGTTTCAGCAAGGTCCTGCATGAAAGATTAGAAGACGAGTGCAAATTCTATCTCGAGTGTATTTGTTTGGTTAGACTCGAAATAATAACCTAAAACTGTATAGGAAGTCGATACGTCGTATCCATACCCCAAGATACGCCGTATTGATACCTGTATACGCTATATTCGCTTAATGAATACATCGTATAGATTGTACTAAAAATAAAGACTGGATAACGTCCAGATAGTCAATACGCCGTATCCATGAGGTTTGGATACGTCGTATCCATGAGGTTTGGATACGCCGTATAGACAATCTGGGAAGACAGGCTCGATAAGAAATTGAAAATTACATTCCGGGTTGTCTCCCGGCAAGCACTTTTGTTTACAGAAAAGTCTTTAAGTTAGCCTTGCCCCAATTTAGTCCCATCCTTATAAAACAACTTAGGGTCGAACGGGATGCTAAATGGCACATATAAATTTTTAATAACAAAAATTAATGGCATCCCTTTGTTAAAACATTGACTAATCATGATTTTAATCATTAAAACAAAATCTTTTTTAGCAAAAGATCTACCTGGGTGTCATGATTTGTTTCAATGTTTTCATCAAACTCAATAGGAGTGGTGTCTTTGCTTATGCAAATAACACTATCCATTGGTTTAACATCAATGTTCTCCGAACACGATTCAATATTAATTTCAACATGTTCATTTACCGGTTCCGTATCATTGATAGGAATTAATTTATAAGAAGACGAATCATTGTTATATATATAAGTATAGTCCTCGGAATCGAAAAATGATATGTGAAAATCAATGTCAGATTTAATTTCATTGTAAATACTTACAGTTGGCTCGGAAGAAACATTCAGATTTGATGTCGATGCATCATTATAGACGATAGCTGGGAAATCTGTCTCAAAATCTGTGAAAAGATTGGAATCATCACAATATACATCACTGTATGTGGCAGTTTCCCAATTAAACGTCTCATCACGCCCTCGAGCTTTATCAGCCATAAGCTGGATGTACTCTTCCATTGTGATGTTGGGGTCGTCCATTTCTTGTAATGAATTGCTATGAAGAAAAAGGTTAAATGGACTAATACACCGTATTCAGTGAACTGAATACGCCGTATTGATGACAGAGTCAAATACGTTGTATTGGTTTAGAAAAAATTTATACGCCGTATCTAATAAATTGAATACGTCGTATTAAGTATTCGACTCAGAAAGTTACAGCATGTTGTAACAATGCACACAAACACACAATATGCAAAATATACAAGAAATTAAACACACAAACAAGCAGACAAACATGCAATTTAAACTAAACTAAAACACTAATAAATAAGAATTAAACAACTTCACTCCCCGGCAGCGGCGCCAAAAACCTGATGTGATGTCGTGTAGGGTCAATTATTTGATTATCAAGTTTTAAATTTATATTTAGCCGACAAACCTAAAACAACACTTTAACGAGCAGTGTACCCGGTCAAGATGGAGTTCGCGGTAAGTAGGGTGTCGAACACTAAGAATGAAACATTAATCTTATATTCTATTAGTATTTAATTAGTCTATTTACTTGCTAAACCTATGCTATGTATGTTGTCTAATGATATGGGGATTTTTAGCCTAAGAGACTGGCACAGGTTTGGTGGAAACAAATATCAATTCAATACACAATAAACACAAAAGAAGAAATCCAGAAGATAGAAAAGCGGTACAAGCCAAATGATAGAAAACTGTATTAGCCATATTAAATCCGGTTTAATGCTGGTTTGTTTGTTTTAGTGCAATGATTTACTTATCTCGAAGCGGCATATCATTCTTAAGACTTAGGCGGGTCATCATCCTAAGACCTAGACACAATTAATCCTGTCACAATTAACGTGTCCGCATAAAGCATCCTTTAGTTTAATTATAATCTATCTTAGGGAATCAAAGCAGTGGTGATCCTGTTAAAACCCTAGCCTAACGGGACTTTACCCACTTATTGTTTGACGGTGTTTTATATACTGGTAGTCCACTATTTAAATCTTTATCAGTTAATTAAGAGCATGATTGCTGAAACATAAACGGGTCACCTACCGGTCCAACTAAGCTCATAATTCAAAGACAAAGACAGAACGTTATTTGTGATCCTATAGGTCCAGTAATATAAAGCACGATATGGAGAGCTATCCCGGTATCTAGATTACTTTTTAGGTATCACTAGACCCAGTTGAATGATAGGTCGCATATTCAAACACATAAACAAGTATGAGGTGATAAACATAATTAAACAATCAACGATTAATTAAGAAATCGATTTTAAAACAAACCAAACATTAAACTTTCATTAAGATGGCTAATACCCGAGGGTATTAGCCCACAACCATTGTAATTATACAAGCGTAATCAAACAATGAAAATCGAACGATTAAGAGAGTAAAAATTACACGATGTCTTCTATGGATTCGTGATCAATTCTTGACCTTTGTGGCAGATCTTCTCTTCTAAAATTCGTCTTCTATGAGTATGGTATAAGGAATATGATATTGCACACTGAAAACTCATTTTTGAGTCTTCTATTTATAGTGTCTAAAAAAGACTCAATACGCCGTATCTGGCAAGGTCGATACAGCGTATGTAGACAACATGGATACGCCGTATTGGGAATTGGTCAAACGCGTTTTCTTGTGAAGTCTTGGCGCTGATACGCCGTATCTCTTTAGTTGGATACGGTGCATTAGTGAAATTTTAGCAATCTTCAAATATCATCGTTTTAGCTCCAAATTATGCGCCTTTTAGCTTGTCTTCACAAAACACTCCTGAACTACTGCATTTATCAACTTTAAAGCAATTAAGTACCAACGGGGAGACGTTCAAGCCAATTGCTAGCTTGGTCTCGATGGGAAAATTGAAATAAACGCAAGCGCGTCCTTTCCCTAGTTTCAACATTAAGGTCAATGGAATCCATAATTTTTAAGAAATCCTTAAGATGTTGATTCGGATCCTCGGACCAAAGTCCGTGGAATGAGCATCCGTTTTGCACCAACTGGATGGTGTCGGATCAAAGAGGTGCCAAATCATTCCCGTGGGGGACTTCAATGGTATTTTGGTAGCCCTCATGGATAGGTCGAGAATAATCTCCTAAGGTACGGCATGGATTTTCGTCTCCCATTGAGGTTAACAAAAATATTTACGAACAAAGGACACGAAGAAAAGATAGACTACAAGAAAGCTAATTAGACAGAAATTAAAATCTTACTTAAAAGGATTCAAGTAAGTATATCTAAGCTAAATAAAATCAAAACCTAAACTAGTTGCTATTCCCCGACAGCGGCGCCAAAAACTTTTCATGAGCTTGTAAACTTCACTTCAAGTTTTACAACTCCCTAGGCAAGGTACCTAACCGTTGTAGTGTAGTATAGGCAAGACACGGGGGTTGTTATCGTTCTCTAAGGGAATAGGCGTCAGTAAAGGTCCTAATTGAATGTAGCTAAGAACTAGAGGTTGGGAGAAGATTATTTTTGGTTTTTTATATTTTATGAAAGCAAGTAAAATCTCGGGTTTTGAAGGTGGTTTGTTTTGAACTACTAATTAAAACAAATTAAACTAACTAAGATTAGGAGAATTTGTATGATGAGAGAATAGTGTTTACTTAATCATGTACGATCCTTGGTAGCTTCTCCTAACTCTATTGCCTTGTCACACTTGTGATGTATATGTAGGTACTATTCTAATGCATGGCGAATTACACGAAAACGCCGTCTACGAAATAACTAACTAGAGCAACGCACCAGTAAGGTAGTATGACGACTATTACAAGGCCCCTAGTCTAGTTAAACGCGTTTGTATTAATACCTAAATGGGATTATCCACACACGGGTAAGGTAGTATGAAGACTATTACTAATGGAATCCTTTCTACGCAATCATGTCTCCCAAGATCTCACGATAAGGGACTAAACATGCACACACATCAACAAGAGATAACAAAGTTTAGTTCTACATACCAATTCACATACCATCATAAGCAAACACTTAAAAGATCTAGCTAAGCATCTTCAAGATAGAGGAAGCATAATTATATATCAAACAATAATACATATTGAAAGATAAAAGAACTTCACTATGATGAATTAAGCAACTAAGGATAGTATAAAAGGGTTGGGAAACCCTAAAATACTCCCAAAATTTGGTACACCTTCTTCTCCCACAAACTAAACCCTAATTTCTTCTATCAAAAGTGTATATGAAAAACGTAGAATTAAGTTTGTATATATAGAACTCAAACCGCGACGGCGTCGCCATTTTCCAGACGTCGTCGTCAAGCTAGGGTTTCTTTGGGTCTTAAAACTTGACAGCTGATCCAGATGCTGTCTCCATGATTCAGATGGCGTCCCACTTGAGTCCAGACGTGGTCGGGAATATTCAGACAGTGTCTCCCGAGCCTGGTCTTGAATCTTCATCAATCTTCATACCTGTTAGTTACCTTGTCTGTTTTCTTCCCAAATTGAGCCCATATCATGTGTATTTTCACCAAATGTCTTCCAAATGCTAGAAATGCAAAAAGAAACGATTAAGCACATATTTAAGACATTTGTGCATGATTATAAGGGTAAAATGGCCCCGAAAAAGTGTATAAAATTACACCTCATCATTTGTACACACTTTTACTAGAATAAATGATGCAGTTCTCTCCAATTTGTCTCTTATCTAAAGCTTCTAAGACCAAGTCCTGGTTATGGCATCAAAGGTTGTCCCACTTAAACCTCGGTACCATTAATGAACTTACCAAACAAGGTCTAGTTAGAGGCTTACCCAAACTAAAGTACAAAAAAGACCACTTGTGCTATGCATGCTCATTAGGGAAAAGCAAGAAGCACCCTCATAAACCCAAGTCTGAAGACTCTAACCAAGAAAAGTTGTATGTGTTGCACATGGATCTTTGCGGTCCAATAAGAATAGAGAGTATAAATTGGAAGAAGTACATATTGGTCATTGTTTATGATTATTCATGGTTTACTTGGGTGAAATTTTTACGATCGAAGGATGAAACTCCTTAGTTCATAATCAAATTTCTGAAGAAAGTTCAAGTTCGTCTCAATGCAACTGTCAAAAATATTCGCACAAATAATGGAACAAATTTTGTCAATCAGACGCTGAAGACCTATTATGAAGATGTCAAGATCTCACACCAAACTACAGTTGCTTGCACTTCCACAACAGAATAGTGTTGTTGAAAGACGGAACCAGACTTTAATAGAAGTTGTTGGAGTGTGCTCATGTCATAATAAATAATATATGGCTGGACACATGTGAGCCTATGGGGTCACACACATATACACTGAGGTGCCACTCTATATATCGTGTTTATTGTATTTATGGTATATAAATAAACTATGCGGGATGAATATCGGGCCTCTAATAACTAAGTAATAGACTTAGTTTATTGGACATGGAAATTAAATGAAAATCCCATCAAGCCCTATTAAGGGCCTGCCCATGGAGGAGTTTTAAGGATGATATAAGATCAATTTTATGTTATAAATATATTGATATCCTCCTATAATTTGGTCAATTGATTACCAAAAGTTCTCTCCCTTTCTCTCTCCTTAAAACACACGTTACAAACATAACCCTCATCCAGGGTTTTTGTTTTCAAACACTTTGATTCTTGTTCATTTAAAGTCTAATCTAAGGTTACGGGTTTAAGGACAAGCATCCAAGAGGTATACGATGAAGTGTAGTGTGTATATTCATAGAGGTGATCTACTTTGGTCACTTGATTTCTTGGATAGATCGTGTACAAGAGAAGGTTGTTCTTTGGTTCTACTAATCACACTGCAAAGGTAATAATCGTTGTTATTTATTTGATTAATCATATGACTCTATGGATCTGTTGATTGGTGATTTATCCTCTGCGTTTAATTGTTAATAATATGTTATTTCATTATCAAAACACCAACAGTGGTATCACGAGCCATCATATGATGTCATGTGATTATCATGTATGCGTATAAATGGCTAAAAACGCGTGTTTTTTATGGATTCAAAAGATATTTATTAAAACAGCCCAAGGGCTTATTTTTCTAAATAAATTCGACCCTTAAGAAGACTTATGATCTGTGACTTTTGATCCCATAGCCATTTGTTATGCATACTTTAATTGTTTTAGTTATCGGGTACGTGTAAAATGGCCTAAATCGCGTTTTTCGGTTCGATTCATGAATTAATTTTCTATCAGATCTTGGGTTAATTAATTCAGTAATTATATGATAATTATAAGGTCTTAAAATCAGTATTTAATGACCCTAAGGCCACTGGTTACACGCACCAATCGGGGTTTTTAATTCTAGTTAATTTATTTCTTCGATTCGTTAGCTAACAAGTTATTTCTTGTTATTTACTTTGTTTCCATGGCAACTACATGCATGTTTGGCCATGGACTTCGCCAAAACCTTGTTAACACATGATATTATGGTATTATTATGTTTCCTATGCAAAGCCGATCAAAACCTTGACCATTTGTGACTTGATTCGCTAGTATTTGTATTTAATTTTCAGTTTTGGGCTTGCCATTGTTTCAGCTTATTTTGTGTGTTTTTAATCTTTGTTGTAGCCATTGTTTAGGAACATTACAGTATTTAGATGATAGGTAAAGTGTATTTAGTCATCAAAATATTGTAACTGATGCTTGGATTGGAATGGCGAAAGAGTTAAAGGTATAAAGTCAAATTCGGAGCTGCTAGAGTAACTTCCACTTCAAATGGATTTCCCAGAGTTTGGTAAGGAGTTAGAAGCCAAAAAATTTTGTGCAGGTTCACAACTCATAGGGATACAATTTCTTCAACATGAGCTTAGTTTAGGGAAGACTCCTTCTAGGAGTTTCAGGCCCATAAAGACAACTAAAATTTTCTGGCAGATTTGGGCATCTAGTTCACTTGGGGTTCCACTTGCTCTTGATAGGTCTTGGAGTAAGTGGGAGCCCTCCGTGTGGTTGTTTCGTTAAACCTTAGTTAGAATCTTGGTTCTCGTGATGGCTCATGAGACCAAGCATAGATTTTTTCACCGGTTGAGGCTTTGCATACTTGTTGTTGTATTTGTTTTGTTTGTTTTTCTATATGTTTGGAATGTATATAACTTAAATGTTTTTATAAAACTAAAAATAAAACACAAACCAGTTTTAAAAACTAAGTCTTTGATTAGTTTAAAGTTTGAATATGATTTGAAACTAAATCTTTGTTTTTATAAATAACACTTAATTAGTTTTGCTTGTTATTTAATTTATGTATTGTCCAACTAATATTTATTCCACTTAGGTTATATATTAGTCTTTAAAATGGGTAACTCGATACATATAAAAGTAAAACAATGATTAGACTTAAGTTAAAAATAGTTTTTAACTTGTGATGCGAAGGATGAATGCATGCTTCCTCGTACACACTTTTGATCGTGTATTTATCAAAAGTAATACCCATCACAAATTTAAGTCATGTCGTCTAATTGATTGAGTTCACCTGCAATTACTTTTAGCTCTAAAGTAGGTGAATTATAACCCAGGGTGAACATTCTCTATGCGTGAGACCTAGACATATTTTCACAGTTCTCAAATTAGATGACTTAATCGAGTTAAGTGGGTGAGATCCTAATCAAGCTCAAAGCATACTTACTCGAGATATCATATTGTCTTGTAAAAGTCAAGCGGTTAAGTATGGTTGCACATCTTATTTGGATGACTAGAAAACATGTTTGTATAGCCACCAAACTGATACATCTTGAAGGGTCAAGACATAGTATGAGTTTTAATAATTAGAAATGGAAATCTCAATAAATCGCGAAAGAGAAAAGGAAATTAATAGCATCTTTTCTAGTAGTTTTCCTTAACTCAATATTTTTCCTAAGATTCTACACACCTTTAAGGTAATGTAGAAGGAGGAATTGCATGCAAAACTTTCAAGTTAAAGAATGGCATTGATGGCTAGTCCATCATATATATAGTAGAACTTGATGCACTTCTTTGCATATCTAAGTACATGTTTACTAGTCCGTGAGGCTCACATTAGTGATAATGTGTAGATATTCAAAGAGTAAAAAAGTAAATAAATTGCTACTTGCACTTCATTGGTATAGACACGCATTTAATGTTGTCTTATCCAGTGAGAGAAATGCATTTTACTACTGATATAGACGCACACGTAATGTTGTCTAAATTCAGTGGGAGCTATGAGCTTATCACCTTGTAAGTGAGTCATTTTATTTCTAGTTGGTCTTGAAATAATACATTACTTTTCACATATGAAGCATCATAGTTTTATAAAAATCATTGCATATTATTCTATTAGATAACTTAGGGCTGAGCAAAGTGACCCGAAAACCAAACCGACCCGACAAACCGAGCCGAATCGAGCTTATTCGGTTCGGTTTTTAGTTTTGGATATGTTTTTCGGTTTAGTCGGTTCGGTTTGGCTCAAACCCAACACTTAGTCGGTTCGAACTACGTAAACCGAACCGAACCGAGCCGAACCGACCTTATTCGGTTCGGTTTCGGTTTACATACGGTTCACTCGGTTCGGTTCTCGGTTTGCAAAATTCCTTAAGTCGGTTTCGGTTCGATTTTTTTATTCTGGTCGGTTCTGACCTGATGCTCACCCCTAAGATAACTTGTCGCTTTTCTGATGTCACTACCTAAAATGTTATCTATACAATATTTATGCACGATTGCTTATTAAACAATAAAGTTCTATGTATACTTGTAATGCAAATGTGATTTTATTTTGACTTAAATCATATCATATAGGTGACATTGTCATATTATTCATATAAACAAACGAAAGCGTGGTGGGCTCATAACCCACTAGTCTCAAGATCGTAACCTGACTCATAATATGCTAATTTGTTTGTATAAATGCTTAATGTTGTGTTGTGCACAAGTGAGAGAAATCTTAATTGTGTGCAAGGTATAACATATAATAATATGACTAATGGTTTTTTTAACCGCATGGTAAGAAAACTAATATTCTACTAGGACTTATACGCCTCGATGTATGTTGCCCTACTTAGAACTAGTGTCATGAAATAATGAATACCTACTTCATCATATTCACTAAAAGATTTAGCCAATATGATTGTGTCTTCTTGTAAAGACATCAATAATAAGTATGTAATCAACTTGAAAAGACTGTTGAAATCAAGAGTCGGCGTTCAATAATACTTTATTTAATATGTTTATTTCTTCTTGTAAAGACATAAACATCAGGTCCTTGAACTGTTCAATGACTTATAAAGTAAGCAATTGACTTGTCATGTCTCCTTGTCAAGACATGTACATGAAGTCATTGAAATGTTCAAAGACTTATAACGTAATGTTAGCGATTAACGTGTTATGTCTTCTAGTTAAGACATGTACATAAAGTCCTTGAACTTCTCTAAGACTTCTACGTTATAGCATGCAATTGGCTTGAAATTACTGTTAATGCCATTATGTTTGAACAAATTGGCAAGTATGTGAGCTAAATGGTATTAGGTTATCTAAGAAATTGTGGTACTGTCTCACAATTCTATCACTCATATAATACCACATCGCTATGGTATGTTTTGATGAGTAAAATCCAAACTCTGTTAATATTGTTTGATTTTTGATAACTTTAACTACCCTACCTCCAATCTTATCAAGGTTAACAGAATTGAGTAAGCCACGTGTTTACTCTATATGGTTCCAACCAAGAAGGCAACTAAGACACCATTAGGTTATGGAATGGGAAGACTCCCATTAAGTCTTAACTTAAGTTCTGAATTTGTTGAGACCACGTTAAGCGTGCTATTAGCAAACTAGAGTCAAGAACTGTCAGCATATATTATACCTCCCAAACGAGAAGAGTTTTATTGTTGCTCGACTTGCTGCGTTTTTAGAGAAAAGTCTCCTCTTACAAGAAGCAATTGGGAGCATCTGTTTTTGGAGAAAGTCTCTCTTTCATAACCTTCTGAATGCACTAGCGAACGACATAATAAATATTGAGATGTAGTCCATGAAAGAAAATTATTTTTGGAATGCGATTGATCTTTCACCAATCGGTAAGACTGAGAGGTTAAATTGGTTCTTTTAGAAGAAGACTAATATGGACAAAAATGTACACACATTTAAACACACGCCTTGTGATAAGGTTTTTACTTATACTTAAGCGATTGACTATAATTAAAGCTTCTTTTCCTTGCAATCGTTAAAATGAATAAAGATATTAATTACCATACTTGATTTCATGAATATGAAATATGACAACTGGATGTCAAAACTCCTTCTTAAATGATTACTTTTGCGAGGACGTTGTGTAATCAAAAGGGTTTTTGAATCCAAGTTATCTTTAGAAAATGTGCAAGCTGCAAAAATCCAAGTGTGGATCGGAGCATGCATCTAGGAGCTGGAATCTTATGTTTAAATCAATAATTTGACTTTGATTGAAACAAAGATAACTCCTGAGTACGCCTTAAAGCTAGTCGGAGCATTATGTTTTGTCTTTCTTATATCTCATATGTTGTCAACATATTGGAAATGATATTTCACATAAGCTAGATTTTAATCCTTAGTTTGGAATAATATTTTTATTAAGAAATATACAAAATAAAACATATAACCTTGGAGCATATGTTTATTAGGATAGACATGCGCGATTAATAAGTCTAACACAATAGACACACATCATTGAGCAAGACTCAAAGTTCTATCTCACCTGATGGATTGAACACATGCATGAAAACGTTTAGTTTAGCTAAAGGTTTCATTATGTATGTCATGATATGTATTAGACCTAATTGCAACACTTGCATGACTGCAAGATGAACCGAAAACCATAGTAACTAAGTGAAAGTCATTAGACTACTACTAAAAGAACAATCTTAAAGGCATGCAAAGGAAAAAAGACATGTTCATCGTTTATGGATTTTTAATAAGGAGATTAGTGTTGAGTTTCTACACTAATGCTTATTGTGATTGAGATGATTCTCAATCCTAGTCATAGCAGGATTTCATCATATATGATAATGTTGTTGACTAGACATGCTTGATTGAAAGCATTGTTGCACTATTCATTAAAGAATAAGAATAACTTTACAGTTTGGGAAGTCTGCTAAGAAGCCTTTCTTTAAATAGGTGGTTTTGCTTGCCTTTAAATGACCTATGTAATTATTTGGCGATGCTGAGTATTGATGTATTAGCACATAATGAACGCACATATACAAAATGACAATTATTATTCAAAACACTCACTGCTTGTGAGTTTTGAAACAAGTATTCTCAAAGGTCACTCAGATGACAACTTAGTTGGTACTTTTGACAAAGTCAATGTCTTGTTCCAAGCATGTTTATCATGCTAGGAACATTGAACTCAACCTGCTAGTAGTCTCATGTATATCTGTTTTTAGTATTTATATAATAGAACGTTAAGCAGTTGTATTAAGCAATGTATTGATATACCTGTTATGATCGTCTTAATTTATACAACTGTGTTCTGTATTTGTATGTTAAATCCATGAATAATTTAACATATTAATCCCTTTTACCCATAGAAAGATATATATTAGTCCCTTTTTACCAAAAAAAAATCCATGAATAATTTATTTATTCTAAATCATCTATTGCTAGTTGATGATACGAGAGTATCATTGAAATAAGGCAAATGTGAGTGTTTTGGTCATATTCATATAGTATGAATATTAATGGATGATGTCGCTAAACTCATATGTTGTTCATTGGATGAACATTGGACATACCCAGCCTACGAGAAATCACTACATGGATCGGTGTCAATAGTGAATCTCGCAAGTGGTTATGTCTCTCATCCTTAGACTTGAGATGCAAGTAAGTTTTGTATGTAGAATGTCAATCTTTGATATTGTTCAACGCTGACCTGAATAAGGCTACTATAAAGGCCATCTTTAGGAGGGATGTGAAAAACATAACGGATACGTGCAGTCAAAATAGGATTTGTTCCTCCACATGTTTTGGAGTTAGATACTACTAGGCCCTTCAATGATTTGAACAGATGTATGTGTGGCCGCACCCAAATGTAATTAAGATGATACTTGATTAATTTTTTAATCTAGTTTAATATATATATCGAGAAACATAATCGTTAAGCATTAGAATGACTCATGATCCTATTTTGTCTAAAAATTTTTCTATATAGTTCTGATAAATTGAAACTAAACAACTAAAACATCAAAAAATGTGATGTTTAAGAAACAATCCTCATATGTTCCTGGGGGCATTGGCGTGTTGCTAGACGCTAACCTTTGCTTGTATTATTACTTGATTATTATGACGTGCGCAAGTGGAAGCTGTTGGAGTATACTCATATCATAATAAATAATATACGGCTGGACACATGTGAGCCTATAGGGTCACACATATACATTTGAGGTGCCACTACTAAATGTATTTTACGTGTATATAAAAAACTAAGTAGTAACAATCGAGATCATACGAGCCTTTAATAACTAGTAATGGACTGAGTTTTATTGGACTTGTAATTGAAAATAAATATGAAAGCCTATCAAGCCCTATTAAGGGGCCGGCCCATGGAGGAGTTTTAGGGATGAGATAAGATCAATTTTATGTTATAAATATATTGATATCCTCTCGAAATTTGGTCAATTGATTACCAAAAATTCTCTCCCCCTCTCTCCTCAAAACACACGTCACAAACATAACCCCCATCTAGGGTTTTTTTTCTTAATCAATCACTTTGATTCTTGTTCATTCAAAGTCTAATCCAAGGTTATGGGTTTAAGGACTAGCATCCAAGATGTATACGATAAAGTGTAGTATGGATATTCATAAAGGTGATCTACTTTGGTCACTATAAAAAGAGAGGACTAAAGATAAAATAGTATGGTTTCTTCTTAGATAGATCGTGTACAAGAGAAGGTTGTTCTTTAATTCTACTGATCACGCTATAAAGGTAATAATCGTTGTTATTTATTTTCTTAATCATATGACTCTATGGATCCGTTGATTGGTGATTTATACGCTGCATTTAATTGTTAATAATATGTTATTTCATTATCAAAACACCAACAGAAGCTGCACGTACAATGCTGATATTTTTAAAGGCGCCATTATATCTGTGGGCAGAAGCAGTAGCGACAACTTATTATACCCAGAACCGATCTTTGATTTGTAAACGTCACAACAAAACACCTTATGAGCTTCTACATGACAGAAAACCCGACTTAAAGTATTTTAATGTCTTTGGTGCATTGTGCTACCTAACCAATGACAGTAAAGATCTAGGTAAGCTCAAACCCAAAGCTGATATTGGAATTCTCATCGGTTACTCTGCCACAAAGAAAGCATACCGGATCTATAATAAACAGACAAGATTGACCATGGAAACTATCCATGTTGAATTTGATGAGCTGACGGCAATGTTATTTGAATAATTCGGTTTAGGACCCGCGCTTCAACTTATGACTCTTTGAACAATCAGTTTAGGACTCGTTCAAATCCCATCTCCATCAACATCTTATGTTCCACCAACCAAGAAAGACTCATGTTTGATGAATGCTTTCAGCCACCAAGTGTTGTATCTCATGCTCCTGCCGTTGTTGTTGCTCCTATTCCTGTAGATACAACTGGTACACCTTCTTCAACCTTAGTTGATCAAGATGCATCATCTTCTAGTACTTCACTAACTACTAAGGATACTCACACATCATTCTTACATCAAGATGTTAAAGGACAAGAAACTCCAAATGCACAATTTAATAATGACCGCTTCGCTAATATTTTCAATTCAAACCCGAGTTTTGAAGAATCATCTTTGAGGGATGTCATAGTATCAGATTTGCAACCAGCCAACCAACCATTTGAACATCTCAGCAAGTGGACAAAGAATCACCCGTAGGATAATGTTATTGCCAATCCTTCTAGACCTGTCTCAACAAGACGTCAACTATAAACCGATGCAATATGGTGCTACTTTGATGCTTTCCTTACTTCAATCGAACCTAAAAACTATAAAGAACCACTGAAAGAATCCTGCTAGATTGAAGCAATGCAAGAAGAAATACATGAGTTCGAACGACTGTACGTATGAGAGCTAGTACCTCATCCAGATTATATCATGCTAATTGACCTTGAGTGGATTTTCAAGGTTAAGTTAAATGAGTTTGGGTGCGTATTTAAAAAAAATGCTAGGTTGGTAGCTAAGGGTTTTTGCCAAGAGGAAGGAATCGACTTTGAAGAATCTTTCGCACCTATTGCACGGATAGAGGCCATCCGAATCTTTGTTGCAAATGTCGCCCATAAGAATATGACAGTCTACCAAATGGATGTCAAGACTGCATTCTTGAATAGCGTGCTAAGAGAAGAGGTCTATATCAGTCAACCAAAGGGTTTTGTAGATCCAGACCATCCCAACCATGTTTACATGCTGAAGAAGGCTCTCTATGGCTTAAAGCAGGCTCCACGTGCTTGGTACGATTATTGTCAAAATTTCTACTCTCCCAAAAGTTCTCAAAAGGTAATGTCGATCCAATATTATTCACGAAGAAAGAAGGTAAAGATATCCTACTAGTACAAATTTACGTAGATGATATTATCTTTCCTTTTACTGATCCTGCTCTTTGTGACACTTTTGCTGAAATAATGAGTTCAAAATTTAAGATGTCAATGATGGGCAAAATGTCTTTCTTTCTTGGACTACAAAATTCTCAAAGTCCCAAAGGCATCTTTATTAACCAGTCAAATTATGCTCTTGAAATACTTAAAAAATACGATATGGAATCTAGTGACCCGGTTGACACTTCAATGGTGGAGAGAACCAAACTGAATGAAGATCTACAGGGGATACCAGTTGACCTTACCCGTTACCGTGGTATGGTCGGCTCCCTCATGTATCTTACATCCAGTAGACCGATCTAGTATTTATAGTATACATGTGTGCCCGGTATCAGGCAAAGCCTACCGAAAAGCACTTACATGCGGTAAAACATATTTTTTGATACCTAAAAGGAACCATAAATATGGGTCTTTGGTATTCAAAGGATACCTGTATTGCACTAACAGCTTATGCAGATGTTGATCATGCCGGGTGTCAAGACACTAAAAGAAGTACTTCTGGTAGTGCACAATTCTTAGGCGACAAATTAGTCAGCTGGTCCTCAAAGAAGCAGAAAAGCACTGCTATCTCAACTACAGAGGCAGGATACATTGTCCTATCTGGATATTGTACTCAAATCCTATGGATGAGATCTCAGCTAACAGATTATGGGTTTGCTTTCAATAAGATCCCTCTGTATTATGATAACAAGAGTGATATTGCTCTATGATGTAACAACATCTAGCACTCAAGATCCAAGCACATCGACGTCAGATGTCATTTTATCAAAGAGCAAGTGGAGAATGGTGTGGTTGAACTATATTTCGTCAAGACATAATATCAGTTGGCAGACATCTTCACCTAAGCATTGGCACGGGAAAGATTTGAATTTCTACTCTGCCGACTTGGTATGAAGAGCTTGTCTCCGAAAACATTAAAAAGTCTTGCAGAAAACGACGAAGAGTAATGGTGGACACTCTTCTTGTATCGTATGTAAATTATTAAACAAATAAAAACACAAAAAGTTTTTTCATTTTTAGAAAACTTTTATAAAAATAAAATACAAAAATATAAAACCCAAAAAGAAAATACAAAATTAAAAAATTCAGAAAAATACAAAAATATGCTTCATGACATGTCTTCTGTAGTCAATAATATTTACGGATTTAGTAATGTCATTTAATAATGACACGGAGCTATAATTAAAGTTCAAACAGAAGTTACAAACGTTTTCAAAACATGTCAATGGTTTGTTGTTATTTCAGACGGAAACTCGGTCATCATCTTAAAAGAAAGTATATCGTCAAAAAGATAACTCGGCCTCTCAATGGGAAATTAATATTTCTCGGTCATAATCTACTTTATGATCATGTAAAGGTTTGTGTATACTTTTCTACACAACTTGGGCTGTCTCAAAAAAATAAGTGTGCGTGTCAGTGCATTTATTATTCAAAATAAGAGAAATCTTATTTTATTGGTGAAAAGTGTTGTCTTTCAAAACAATTAGTGTTTTCAGGAATCTAAAAACATTTAAAAAGATAATTCGATCACCCAAACAAAGACTACAGCTCTTTAAATAGAAAATGGGTATGTGTTTGAGGGGGAGAAAATGCTAATGAATAATCTTTAAAAACGATCTTTCAAAGTTAATCAAGGAATAAACAGATAAAGATTTTTAACAATGACGGATCATTAATTAAAGGGGAGTTAACTTATTTTTAACTCAAAGGGCTATTGATGTCATTTGTTTCAAACCTAAGTGACTAGAATGCAAAATAAGTTCTAGTGCTTATAAGTTAGAAACTACAAGGTCTAATGTTGTCTATTCCCATAGTTGTTAAATGCTTTGGAAAAGTTTAAATGGAAAATGAAAGCCTAGCCAAATAACAGGGACTAGAATTGCCAACTACCTAAACTTTAAAAAGTTAAACTTAGGGTGGTTTACCATTTTTATCAAAAATAAAAAATTTAAAATTCTTTCTCTTTTTCTCTCATAAACCACGACTTGCACCCTCAATTCTTTCAAAGATCAAATCGTGTTTTCAGGCTAAAAGGTAAACTACAACTGTGTTTCTTATCTTCTAATTATCACACGTGTGAAAGGAATTGGAGTAATTACCCCAAAATCACACAAAAATCTTTAAAACCCTAATTAGGGTTCATAAGATCAAAAGTGTGTTTGGAAGCAATTAACCATGGGGAAAATGATCTTTAGGGGATAAATAAGCCTCGTATGAAACAGTTTTGTGTGGGGACTAACTATTTGTGTGATATGGTTGATTTTAGGGCCGTAAATTGAGTTGAAAATCATTGAGGTGTTGATGACATCAAATAACTTCATAATATTAGCATCATTTATCCTAGCTATATTGCTCGTTTTGCATTATTTTATATAAGATTTGATACTTAATTGCTTATCTTTGTTAATCTCAGTTATTATCGAGCAATTGGCGAAAGTTAGTGAAAAGCACGTATTTTTGGAACATAAACAAAGAGTTCAAGAAAGTCTACTAATTCTGACAACCAATACCTCATATCATTCTAGAAATATACGTTGTATCCCAAGACTTAGACGAATTCAAGACCATTGCCTGACTTTGAAGAATACGTCATTTCCACATCAGCAAATACACCGTAAATGATACTTTGGTCAACAAGAACAAGCTGGTGATACTACCAATACTCTGTATTCACATTAGCAAATACGGTGTTACGTGCCCTAACTTCATAAAAGCATCCATGATGAAAATGATCCAATATGCCGTATCCAGATTGTTGAGAATTAAAGGCTTCTACGACTTAATGCTGCTGGTTCAAGTTTGATCACTTGCTGAAGATTAAAGAAAATAGTCTAAGTCATTAGTACTGTTAGTTTAATAGTTAGTGCTACCAGTACAAAGTGTTAGTACTGTCAGTTTATTAGTTTTGTTAGTTATGATAGTTAGTACTGTTAGTTATATATTTAGTACTGCTAAAGTGATATGCATGAGATATATTAGGAATAGATATGCATTGATCACTTGACGCGTTTTGTAAGCCCATTAGGGTTTCCTTGGTGTATAAAAGGAACCCTAAGGCATAGATCTAAATATCAGTTTTCATATTAGTTTTTCATAGTTTGCATAGCAATCATAGTTAGTATTCATAGCTATTTTGTAACTCAAATAGTTTTCAATATATTGAAAGTTTAGTAAAGATCTTGTTTTACTGTTTCATTGTTCTTTTTAGTATTACAAACTAGATTCCGCATAGTTTGTGATATTCTCAATCTTAGTTTATACTATAGTTGTCTTAGATCTATCCAATACAACTAAGCTTTAACAAGCTAAGTAAGATCTGTTCAAAAGGGATCAACACAGATGACATTATACGTCGTATTAGGAAGCAGCTAATGAATATTCTAGAATATTATATTCGTGGAGCCCACGCCAAGTTACCCAATACGCCGTATCGAACCCTTCCAATACGGCGTATCGACCTGATTTCAGAAAATATATAAATAAAAATCTACATTCGATTTTCAGTATGCATAGAAGCCTTTAACCACCAAGTACAGTCTACAAACGAATTTAGGAGCAAAGAAGGTCCTGCGTGTTCTTCAATTACATAGGAAAACTCTTGTAATCTTTATACTACGCTATAAGGTTCGGTTAGCATATCGTTATCCTTACTTTAATCGTTCGTCTATGATACTGTGTTTTGTTACAATGACTATGGGCTAATACCTGTAGGTATTAGCCATGTTTATGATAATTCAATGTTTGGTCTATTTATATTGATTGTTTACCTTTTTGTTGCATGTTGATTATGTTTATCACTTCATATCTATTTATGTTTGATTTTGTGTTTAATCTATCATTCAACTGGATCTAGAATTCATGGCGTAGGCTAGAGTCTGGGATAGAACTACATACAGTTTATTTATGTAACTCTGGATTGATAGGACTTCAAATTTAAGCCCCTTGTTTCTTCCCTTGGTTAAGTGAATAGGTAGACTAAGAGGTGTGTTAGGATTACAACGAACGTTCTATTTCATTGGGTAAGTACTTGGACCGCGGACTACCATTATATATATATATATATGATGTTTCATTTTATGGTGTGTGATTTTATGATTTCAAGTTTTAAGTTTACATTTTGTCGACTTAACCAAAAACAACACTTTAACGGGCAGTGTACCCGATCGGTGGTAGTTTCGTGGTAAGTAGGGTGTTGATCACTAAGAGCGAGAAACAATCTTTCAATTTATTAATTTTTTGGTTATCTAAACTAATTTAATTCTATTCTATGTTAAACCTATGTTAATCCTAAATCTAACGGATAAGGAGGTTTTTAGCCTGAGAGACTGGCACGGGTTTTGTGGTGACTAAAATCAACTTAAGACACTAAAAACACGCAAGCAAATTAACAGAAGATAAAAGAGCGGTCTAGCCAAATATAAGAAAAGTGTATTAACCATTATTAATCCAATCAGAACGTTGGTTTGTTTATTTAGTGCAATGATTACTTATCTCGATGCGGCATATCATTCTTAAGATTAAGGCGGTACTTCTTCCTTAAACCTAGATACATAGAATTATGTCATAATTAAACACATCCGCATAAAGCATCCTTATTTACTGATTATAATCTATCTTAGGGATTAAAGCAATGGTGATCTTGTTAAACCCTAGCTCATAGAGACTTTACCTACTTACTGCTTAATGGCAATTCATACACTAGTAGTACACTAACCAAGTCTCTACCAATTAATTAAGAACATACTCGTTGATCCATTGGGTCACCTGCCGGTCCAACTAAGCTCGCAATCTAAGGGCAAAGATATGTCGTTATTTATGATCCTATTGGTCTAGATGTATAAATCACTATATGGAGAGCCATCCCGGCATCTAGATTACTTGGTTCGTATCACTAGATCTAGTTGAATAATAGGTCGCATACAAAAGCACGTGATCGAGTATTAACTGATAAACATAAATAAGTAATCAACGATAAATTAAGCAATCGAGATAAACAAACCAACATTAAGATCTTCATAATAATGGCTAATACCCGAAGGTATTAGCCTTCAAACATCAAAATCAATACAAGAGTAATAATTTAGCCAAGGTAAACTAACCGAGTTAACGAATAATACCAAAAACTTAACGATTACAAGAGTATATAAGATTACAAGTTGTTTCCTATGGAATTAATTACGTTGCAAGACCTCTTATGCTCTTCTTCTCCTCTGAAAATTGACTTTCATGGTTTAGGTATCGAAAATATGATTTAGCACACTTAAAACTCGTTTTTGAATTTTTTATTTATAAGGTCTGGAAAAAGGTCAATACGGTGTATCGAAAGTCTTCGATACGGCGTATTGGGGGTTTCTTGGAGTAGGGACCACGTTCGATATCTTCCAGAATATTTTATTTCCATAGCTTGAATACGGCGTATTGGTCTTCCCTGGATACGGCGTATTGATCTTGTTTTCTTCGTGGTCTTTTGTGAAGTGCACACGCATAGTCATCTCTCAGTCACACACACCCTCTAACGCGCTCAGCACTCATAGTTCTGGACTCTCATAAGCACCAATCACCAACACACACACACTAAGCTACTCTCTCCCCAGCAACAGCACAAGACAACACACACATCAAAAGGGCATCAACAACAGATAACCACATATCAACAAACACGAGCGCAAAAGAAAGCAGCCATGAATATTCACTAAGAAGTATTAATATACGCAGAATAGTAATACGAGGCCAAGTGCCTACGATATATACCACATAACTGTATTAACAGACCGTAACACGAACCACTTTTCCAAAACGGCTATTCGAGACCTGATATATCACACAGAAAACAGTATACTCCAAAATAGAATCTCGATCTACATTCGATTTCTCAGTATTGCATACACGAAGCCTACTAATCCACCAATACGGACATCACACCACAATATCTCTCTAGGACAACAGGTCCAGCGTGTTCTTCACACAATACATATAGGCTCTCTATCTTCCCACTAATCACTTAAAACACTACGCACACTAAGGTTCGGTTTAGCAATCGGAGATATCCTAAGCTTTACAATCGTTCGTTCAATGATACTGGTTTTTTGTTACAATGGACTATGGCTAATACCTGTAGGTATTAGCCATGTTTATGATAATTCAATGTTTGGTCTATTTATATTGATTGTTTACCTTTTTGTTGCATGTTGATTATGTTTATCACTTCATATCTATTTATGTTTGATTTTGTGTTTAATCTATCATTCAACTGGATCTAGAATTCATGGCGTGAGCTAGAGTCTGGGATAGAACTACATACAGTTTATTTATGTAACTCTGGATTGGGAGTAAGGGACTTCAAAAATTAAAGCCACCTTGTTTCTTCCCTTGGTTAAGTGAATAGTAGACAAGAGGTGGTGTTAGGATTACAACGAACGATCCTATTTCATTGGGTACGTACATGGACCGCGGACTACCATTATATATAAATATAATATATATATATATATATATATATATATATATATATGATGTTACATTTATGTGTGTGATTTTATGATATCAAGTTTTAAGTTTACATTTTGTCGACATAACCAAAAACTACACTTCAAGCGGCGCATTGTACCCGATCGGTGGTAGTTTTCGTGGTAAGTAGGTGTTGGTTGATCACAAGAGCGAGAAACAATCTTTCAATTTCTTAATTTTTTGTTTATCTAAACTAATTTAATCCTATCTATGTAAACCTATGTTAATACCTAATCTAAACAGATAAGGAGGTTTATTTTTTATTTTTTTTTTTTAGCCTGAGAGACTGGCACGGGTTTTGTAGTGACTAAAATCAACTTAAGACACTAAAACACACGCAAGCAAATTAACAGAAGATAAAAAAAGGGAAAATGCGGTCTATCCAAATAAAAGAAAAGTGAATTAACCATTTAATAACCCAATCAGAACGTTGTTTGTTTATTAGTGTAATGATTACTTATCTCGATGCGGGCATATCATTCTGTAAGATTAAGAGCGGTACGTTCTTCCTTAAACCTAGAACAAGAATTATGTCATAATTAAACACATGCCGCATAAAGCATGCCTTAATTTACTGATTATAACTACTTAGGGATTAAAGCAATGGTGATCTTGTTAAACCCTAGCTCATAGAGACTTTACCTACTTACTGCTTAATGGCAATTCATACACTAGTAGTACACTAACCAATTCTCTACCAATTAATTAAGAACATACTCGTTGATCTTGGGTCCACTGCCGGTCAACTAAGCTCGCAATCTAAGGCAAAGATATGTCGAGATTTATGATCCTATGTCCAAATGTAAAAAATCACATAATGGAGAGTCCTTCCCTGCATCTAGATTTACTTGGTTCGTATCACTAGATCTAGTTGAATAATAGGTCGCATACAAAAGCACGTGATCGAGTATTAACTGATAAACATAAATAAGTAATCAACGATAAATTAAGCAATCGAGATAAACAAACCAAACATTCAGATCTTCATAATAATGGCTAATACCCGAAGGTATTAGCCTTCAAACGTCATAATCAATACAAGAGTAATAATTTAGCCAATGTAAACTAACTGAGTTAACGAATGATACCAAAAACTGAACGATTACAAGAGTATAGGAGATTACAAGTTGTTTCCTATGGAATTAAAATACGATGCAAACCTCTTATGCTCTTCTTTCCTCTGAAAATTGACTTTCAGGTTTAGGTATCGAAAATATGATTTAGCACACTTAAAACTCGTTTTTGAGTTTTCTATTTATAAGGTCTGGAAAAAGGTCAATACGGCGTATCGAAAGTCTTCGATACGGCGTATTGGGGGTTTCTTGGAGTAGGGACCACGTTCGATATCTTCCAGAATATTTTATTTCCATAGCTTGAATACGGCGTATTGGTCTTCCCTGGATACGGCGTATTGATCTTGTTTCCTTCGTGGTCTTTTGTGAAGTTGCCTGGCACATTACGCGTACTCCTTGATGGATACGGCATATTGGTTGTCAGAACAGTAATCTTCAAATGTCTTCGTTTAAGCTCCAGAATGCGTGCCTTTTTGCTAATCTTCACCAAGTACTCCATAATTACTACAATTCTCAAATACAAACGATTAAGTAACAATTCTTTGCAATAATTATATAAAATGGGTTATTTTCATAGGATAAATGATGCTATAAAAGTGACGTTATTTGATGTCATCAAATATCCCCCCACTTGAATCCTACTTGTCCTCAAGTAGCCTTTAGAAGTTTATGAAAATGTATCCCTAAGGATTTTTCCGTTAAGCATGTATTCGATCAATTACAGGTACACAACCAAACACCTCACGAAATAGGAAGATGAAAACACTCAAATCACTTATCTAATCTATGTGGTTTCATGTAACTAATTCGCTTAATTGATCGGTCGTGACGAGTATTCTATCATAGGCTTGGCAAGGATACACATCTCCGCTACTAGAGCTAATGAGTAACAAGTTTATAAAGGTAAAATGTGTTTTTATAATAAGGCTTAATCTTTCACCAAAAGTACCACACCAACAAGGCAACTGAAGCACACATACATGGCTGTAACGACGAAATAGACATGTGTGTTCGATCACATCCTCATTCGAGTTTAACCAAGGGTTAGGATGAAGAATGATGTAGGGTAGGGATCTTCTAACTTTCACCAATAGTAATAAACCAACAAGGCAGCTGAATCATGCAAACATGGCCGTAACAACGGAATAGACATGCATGTTCGATCACATCCTCATTCACGTAAAACCCATGGTTAATGATTAGGAAAGGGAAATAAATTGTTGTTAAATAAAAATTATGAAACAAATAGACTAAGTCCAAAATACAAGTGGCTAGACACTTTTTCCCCACCGTTACCATGAAAAAGACATAACTATTTACACACGTCTTGATCCTAGATCAAAAACAACAACCTGAGTTGGCGTTCCCGTAACGGTCAACTTCCCAATCATTATATACTTTACATACTTTTACAAGACAAGTGGCGATATCTACCACTTTATACAAAACTTTACATCGTTGACTTATAAGACGTATCAACGAATAATCGATCCTTCATATAATTCCTTCGGTCTAAGCTTTTACGAAACGAATATCTTCAAACTTTCCTCCTCTTTTTTGTTGCGATTTTCTAGTTTTTTTGTTTTTTAACATATACTAACTATGAAACTCGGTGTAATTTCACCATCTTCACGATCATAATAACTCCGGATAATTCCTTCGATAATTCTTCATTCTTCGGACGTACTAATAGTTGTGTTGGTAGTAAAAATACATTAGTTTTGAATACTTTATACATTCCCATTTGCAATGTGCAAATTTTTTCCCAACCGTACCAAAGATAGAAAAGTAACACAAGACTCAGGGAATACATACTTTACACTTTTAAGCAACTAGCAACTGATAAATGGACTTAATCTAACAGGGTAGGCTAAGGTGTAAATGTGTAATGAAACAAACAGTTGGTGTTATTCCTAAAGGATTGGCTCTATTGGTTTTTCTAGGGGTATCTTACTCTTAAGATGAGAGTAAACAAAAGGATTATACGGGAATTTAACTACCCAGTGTACTTAGTTAATAAAACAACATATAAAGGCTTTTTGGGTGTAATCCTAGAAATTTACCAATTTAAACAAGATACTCCATCTAAATCTATAGTACTCATTATTGTGGTCTCGAATAGATATACCAAGCCAAGTTCTAAAGTCTACAACATCACCGGCAAACTCATATTTTGTGGAATTTGAGAAACATTTGGAAACGGATAAGGTTAAATCCTCACAATATCTAATAAGGGTTATTGTGTGCATGTTATGCAACTAGTAATTTTACAAAAGTATGCTTGAAAAAAAATTTGAGCATAATTTAAGCATTTTATGTGAAAAATAGGACAAGTATACATTCTAATTCCCATCCCCCACTTGAATTATACAACGTCCTCGTTATATAGATAAAACATTAAAACGGGAATTTAAAAGAATTAGAATGAGAAACTCCCCTGATATTTTGCTTGGTTGATTCTCCAAGTTGAGTTTATGAGCAAGGATGTGTGTTATGAATGCGGCTGTATTCCAGCATGACTACATTCACACATAGGATTCTAGATGATTGATACTTCACCAGCTTCGTCAATTTCTTTGCAGTGAGGTCCTATGAAAAATATAGGAAAAACATGCAAAATCCTATCTCGGGTAACTACGGTTAATTAAATAAGCTAAATAAACTGTACAGGAGACCAATACGCCGTATCCATAAACTAAAGTACGCCGTATTGAGAAACCTGTAAAAAATATCTAAATATGGGTCAGTCTATTGAATATGCTGTATCATGTACATGAATTCGCCGTATTGACAGAACTGACAATAATGTTTAAAGTGCATAAAAATAAAGGACTGATAACGTCCATACATTCAATACGCCGTATGGTATGGAACGGATACGCCGTATTGATGTCTGGGAAGACAGACTCGATAAAAATAAATAACAATCCGGGTTGCCTCTCGGGAAGCACTTTTCTTTCAGCTAGTCTTTAAGTTAGACTTTTTCCTTCCAGCTTCTTCATTCGGTGCGTGTCACCATCCATACTTCATCCATCATGCGAAAGATTTCTTGATATGTGTGGATTGCTTCCTTGCTTGTATTCGTCAAATCATCGTATTCATTTTCTTTTATAGCCACATACTCTTCGTCATTTCTGAATGAATACTTAATCATCTCGAATCTTCTTATATTGCAAATCGATGGATCATGACGTTCTTTCTTAGTATCTTGAGTATCACCGGCGTTGTTTGCTTTATAATCTTTTTCAAAGGTACAGTTATTATCAAGATAAGGGTCATAATCCTTCTTAGTTTTTGCGTTCGCATACGGTCCTTGACCGTAATTTTCCCATCGAGCGAATGGGGATTTCTCATGAGCATTTACCTTCCACCAACATTCTTCCAGTTTTACTAATCCATCGTAATCTAGTTCGTGGAAGTTCTCAAAACTATTTTTCAACCATTCATGGAATTTCATTACTCGGAGAGTTGCATCCCCTCATGATTCTTATGCGTTAAAGCTTCTTCTTTCAGCTTTCCATCAGTCAACTCATCATACCATTTATGATCCTGAAAATAAGTCATACATCCAACTCAAACCATCCCAGGTGGTTCTCCACCATTACAAAAATCATCAATATCTGAACTACACGTAGGCCATTTAGTCATTCCATTCTTAAAACTATATGGTTCACAAATATGATCACACAATTGATATGGTATCATGTTTTCTAACAATGGTTCCTCAAGTTCCCCCGTCATATTATTATCCAACTCATACTCCTCGTAAGTCTTGATTTCTTAGATTTCAAAAGTAAACAGATTCGTGTCGATTGTAAGGAGATAGTTGAATTCATTGAATGCTTTACATAAGGGTGTCTCGTAGTCAAGTAAGACATCTTCGATCTTGAAGATTTCGGCAGTTTCATTCACATCTCTTAAGCACTCCTCCTCAAGATCCGATCCCTTTCCATTAGTAAGCTCAGTATCATCACTCCCCATTTTCTAGTAGTCCCATAAAGCTCCTTTGGTAAATATATCCATCGTTTTATAGTTCATAAACTTTGAGGCCAACCAGTATTCGAACATTGGATTAGTAGGGTCCCACTTAATAATGGTGGTTGTAATACCGCTAGTGCAAGAAGGCGGGTAGTATTTTCCAAAAAATTTAGCAGTTAAATCAACCCAACTATTAATTGATCCTTTAATCTCATCAAACCATTTCCATGCATCTCCAACCAATAAGATTGGGAAAACAAGAACTCTATGTTTATCCTGATTTACATTGGGTAAATCAATCGGGTCAACAATTCTCAAGAAGTATTTGATATGCTCAACCGCGTCTTCCCCATTAGTTCCACTAAAGGCATTATTATGCAAATCATCAAAGAATTTTCCTTTCAGCTCATAGGCATTCTTTCCATTCACCTTAATACTTGTAATTTCTGAATAATAATTTTCTTGGTCATTAGCTGCGAATTTATTTGTGGTTTGTTTCGTCCTATTATTTTCCATTACTTTCTTCAATCAACTAGCTTTGATAATTGTAATCTATAACAAAGGTAAAATATCAGCAGGATTTGCTCTGAAGAAAGATAAAAAAATTAGGCACGAAAATCAAATACGAATTTTAAGGCTTCTGTTACTGTATTAGATGATCAATACGTCGTATTCAATGGATCTGAATACGTCGTATTAATCTTTTTGAATGAATACGATGTATTGGATAAGAAGGTTGAATACGTCGTATCCAATGGAAGTAGATACACCGTATCAGATTATCGACCAGAACAGTGTATTAGAAAACAATTAAACACACAAACAATTAAACTAATAGGCAATTAAACAAACAAATATATAAGCAAATATACATAATTTACAAAATTATACACTAATCTAAATTACACTAATCCTAAGGGTTAGATCTAATCTAATGTTAAAAACCAAAACATCAAATAAAAATCAAGATTAAATTTTTACTCCTCGGTAACGGCGCCAAAAACTTGATATGTCATTGTGTGGTGTGTGATTTTATGATTTCAAGTTTTAAATTTCTATTTTGCCGACTTAACCAAAAACAACACTTTAATGGTCAGTGTACCCGATCGGTGGTAGTTTCGTGGTAAGTAGGGTGTCGATCACTAAGAGCGAGAAAAAATCTTTCAATTTATTAATATTTTGGTTATCTAAACTAAGTTAATTCTATTCTATGTTAAACCTATGCTAAACCTATGTTAATCCTAAATCTAACGGATAAGGGGGTTTTCAGCCTGAGACTGGCATGGGTTTTGTGGTGACTAAAATCAACTTAAGACACTAAAACACACGCAAGCGAATTAACAGAAGATAAAAGTGCGGTCTAGCCAAATATAAAAAACTATATTAACCATTATTAATCCAATTAGAACATTGGTTTGTTTATTTAGTGCAATGATTACTTATCTCGAGGCGGCATATTATTCTTAAGATTAAGGTGGTACTTCTTCCTTAAAGCTATATACGTAGAATTTTGTCACAATTATACACATCCGCATAAAGCATTCTTATTTGCTGATTATAATCTATCTTAGGGATCAAAGCAATGGTGATCTTGTTAAACCCTAGCTCATAGAGACTTTACCCACTTACTGCTTAATGGAAATTCATACACTAGTAGTCCACTAACCAAGTCTTTACCAATTAATTAAGAACATACTTGTTGATCCCTAGGGTCACCTGTTGTAGGATCCCGTCAACACTTCATAACATATAACATACACGAAATCGGAACTAGAAAAGAGAAAGAGAGTGAGTTGAACTTTTAGAGAGAGAAAGAAGAGAGAGAATTGAGAGAGAAAAGAGAAATGAATTATTTTAGAAATGAACAACTAACTTTTCCAAGTGGAAAAGTTCCTTATATACCCCGACACTTAAAAGTGACGCGTGGGATATTTAACTAGGACCCGGGCTCGGGTTTTGCTTGGGATTAAACCCGAAACATATACAATATTAGATTAACTATCGAGCCCGATTCCCGATATTATCCTATTACAACATTAACTAATTAAAGACCGAAGCTCCATCGTAGAGTGACCGAACTTCCTTGTTCGACTCAATAAATTGAGGCTAACAATCTCCCCCGAAGTGAGGTCTTGAACACGGGAACGAGCTTCCTTTATTGACTCAATAAAATTGAGGCTAACAATCTCCCCCGAAGTGAGGTCTTGAACACGGGAACGAGCTTCCTTTATTGACTCAATAAAATTGAGGCTAACAATCTCCCCCGAAGTGAGTTCATTGATGACACTCCTTCATGAGATCAGTGAGATTGCTTTTGTCGTTTAAGCTCGAGTGTTCTTGGTCTTTGTCTTCGTTGTAATCTTGTTCCTTCATGCTTTGCGATCTTGACTTTGAGCCTTTGTCATTGTCTTTATCGTCTTTGGGCATCTTGCGATCTTATGTCTTTGAACAACTGCTCATACTTTTGCATTATCTTGAAAGCTTCAAATCAGAGTTTGCGGAAGTCTTTGTCTTTAAATCTTGAGCTTTCTAGATAGTATGTCTTCGTGATTGAGACATTGAATGGGATTGTGGTTGCCGTTACACGTTTTGACTGGCAGGTTTACGTTAGTGATAAACGAGAAAATTGATTTGAAAATCAATCGACGTGTCACTCGTTAAAGTGTTTTTGTAACACATCGAGAGTGTCATGTTTTTATCAAAATTCATCAACCGTCAATTCATTTACTGGACCAAATCGATATCCAGTTGTCACAAGTTTGATTCATATAGAATCTCGCAAGCACATGCAAGAGCTTGTTTGATGCTGGTCATAGCAGGATTTCCATATTCATGTGAATTACATTAGTATCATCAGATGTTCTTGTAAAATCACAAGGATAATGCGTAGGACTCTTGTTAACAGCTTGTGAACTTGATGATGTTCAACAAGTGTTTGTAATGGAATGTGTCCTATTGAGATTTATTTTATTGATCTCTTGGCTTTAGACTCGATTAGTGCATTTTGGTTTTAGTACTCGGAGGCTGGAGCAGACTGTCACCTATTCAATATCAACAATCTTGGAGTGAGATGTCAATAGATAACGTATGTATCTCCATGACAAATGAGACAAGTTTCTGTTGAGAGAAACCCGAATGGTTGGGAAGGGTTGTGCATTGCATCACTGGGTCCATGATGACGTCTTCAATATCATAATTCATCTTTGTGAAAACCGATAGATTATGTATTGACCCGGTTTTTGCCTAAAGTGTGTGGAGGGCTGCATTCTTTTCACCCTTTATCCATACATTTCTTTTTCATTCTTCAACCCGCTCAATGCTTACCAAGACGTCATTACTAATACATTGTTGTGATTGTTCCAGTGTTAGCTCAATCTTAGTCGGCATTATTCCCTTAAACTCATTCATCTCCAATCATACCTAAGGACTGCTATTTCTAACTATGAAGTGTCCTTGGGTAGATCCCTCCGGTTCTGGTTGGATCATTAGACTAATACCTAACCTAACCACCTTATGACTTCAGAATCGTCATGAAATTAATAGGTTGTTGGGTATAAGATCGAACCATAAAACCTTTTTCCGTAGAGTTAAAGCATTGTGAGTAGTTTAGATTACTTATTATTTTCAAGATCACATTTTAATTACATTTCTCCCCTTATTTTAAAGACTAATTCACGTAGTTTTTGAAATACTTTGTGATTAAAATCCTATGGAGAAAATTGTTTTAGCATGAATTATATGGAACTTTTTCTTCTTGCTCCCCCTCAATTTTACATATGTTTAACACCAAAAAAATGATACTAGGTTGTAAAATGAATATAAAATTAAGGGTTAGCATTGCTGAGCACACAATTTTGAAAGATTATGAATTGTCAATGAAGAATTCTTGAAAAATTATGTTCAACATTTTGAAAAACATCATGTTAGAAGACTTCTCTTCTAACGCTAAGGATAGGTGCACTTATGCGTACACTCTCCTTTTGTCGTTCGGGACCGAGTTGCAATTTGAGAGCAATTACAAGTCATAAAGAAAATTAGAAATGACATGTTTTGAAAACATTTGAAACTCCTGTTCGAACTTCATTTACACGCCCGTGTCGATGTTAATCAACATTTCTAGGTACGTAAATGTTATCGATTCCAAGAGACATGTCGAGAAGATTCTTTTTGGAAATTTTCTGTTTTTCTGATTTTGTATATATTTACCTGTTCATCGCTGTGGTCTTGAATTCTGAGTTCTGAACGGTTATGAACAGAAGTCATTTGATGAAGAACGAGGCCTGAACTGATGTTTTCAACAGACATCTCTTGTCATTGAGGTGCGAGGTCTGAACTGTTGTGATCAGACATCATTTGACATTGACGACCGAGGCTTGAACTGCTGTGTTCAAACGTCATTGACATGAAGACCGAGGCTTGATCTGATGCGATCAAACGTCTTTGACATGAAGACCGAGGCTTGATCTGCTGCGATCAAACGTCTTTGACATGAAGACCGAGGGTTGATCTGATGCGATCAAACG
>BQNB010060747.1:9634-36794 GCA_026074375.1 Tanacetum coccineum
GATCCATTAAGACAAGCCCACAATGCCTTCGGTTCCTTTGAAATTCAAGGGTTGGCATTTCATGAAGTCGGGGTAGGAACAGATACGTGCAGGTTGCACAGGTTATCTGAGTCCTCCACCTGAATTGTAACTTGCATCATTCTGCGTGTGGGTAGAGTTTCTTTGGATTGCCCGATTGATCATAGCTTGAATGGATTCTGGAGTCATGGCATCGTTTGTTCCTTGTCTTGTTATAGGCATGATTCTAATAATCTCAAGAACACAATGTACATGAGATATAATCACAATGTCGATACAAATGGATATAATAACTACACCACAACACAATGGAAAAATAAATAACATGAAATCAACTATAACATCATACGTTAATATTTCATAATATAATGTCGAGTCGTACATGATTTGTTTGGATACAAAATGACCACAATTGATCTTAGTATAGAAAATGAAAATACGTCCTAGAGTCTATTAGCTGGGAATTACCCATAAAACTTAATAGACCATACAAGATAGCTAAAAATGAAAAGTACAACTAATAGCTACTATCGGTGTCTTCCACCATATCAATCCGAGCTCTAGCCTCTAGCACATGGGTACGCATAATCTGTCTGACAGCATCATCCTCAGCTCTCTAGTGCTGCCACTCCATACGAGTCATGTGAGTCTCCAATGTCTCAAGTTGCGCCAACAATGCCATGTGCTGGGCCTCAGACCTAAGGTAAGCCTGGCATACCTCCTGCAACTCTGTCTCATAAGCAGTCCTCTCACCTCTCACTACATCAACCTTAAGTCTAATGTCTCTGCGGTTAGTCCATGCATCAAGAAGCTGTGTATAAAAGTCTTCACTCTCCCGCTTGCGAGCCTGTACCTGGTAGCTGACCCTCAAGTTAACTTCCTCAATGGAAGTCATCATCCTATGCTCAGAAGCCTGTAAAGCTCTAGCATAACCAACATCCTCTGCTCTGTCAGCAGCTTTAGCAATAGTCCGGGCCTCGTGACCAGGACTACTAACCAAACCCTATCTTGTCCTAACAGCATCAATAAAATCATACTGACCTCTAGATGCTCTAGCAGCAGTAGCAGTAGAACTCTCTGCTATATCACACCCAGGTGGGGGAGCAGTAAGTACAAATCTCCTCCAAGGTAGCATATCCTCCTCGGGGATGTCATCTCTCATACGAATCATGGATGCCCTATGACCCAATGGTGCCTGATCATAGGTAGGGTTGATGGGAGGTGGTAATGGAAATGAAGGTGATCCAGCAGCAAAAGCATCCATAAGTGCCTGGGTAGAAGTGGCCATGGGTGGCTGAGGTCTAATAGTTATCCTTGCTCCACGGCGTCCAGGCGATGGTGGTGTAGCAGCAGTCTCATCCTCCTCAAATGGTTCAGTCTCATCAAAATCCTTAACGGGCTCATCCTCCTTAGCTTCCTCATCCTCAAATTCATGCTCCTTAGTAGGATCCTCCTCGAGATCCTCGTCATCATCCTCTCCATCCTCAGGCTCATCTGGATAATCAATAGAATCTGCATCAGTATCATCCTCCATTGAATCCGAGTCAGCCAGGAATCCATGTAACTCAGCGTCCTCAGCAGCAGGCTGATCCTCGACCGGCATGTCCTCCTCTGATGAGTCATGGTGCTCTGGGTGCTCTGGAACATACAGTGGTACATGCTCGTCCAACTCTATAGGGTCCGGTACATAAGCAGGTGACAGTGGGTGTGCCTGCCCTTGTTGGGCAACCTCCTCGTACGGGTCCATCTCCGGAAGCTCGCCGGCATTCACGAGTGGAATACCCCATGATGATGGTCCGTTTGAATCAGAAGATATGGATGTATAGGTAACAGCGGACGATGCGTTGTCTGATGACATGGCAAATCTGTAACCATAATATAAACTTGTATAAGTATATTATATAATACCATTGGTAATATACGTAATGTAATAGTAACACGTATATAACTTATGTAAGCACTTAGTATAATCAACTAATGCTAAAATGATGCATGACATGTAAGTATGTATACTAGATGCAAACTAGATGCAACACTACTTGTTTGTATGTATGTCCCTTTGAAAACTTTTAAATGACACAATGTTTGAAAACGGTTATAGACCAAGTAAAAACGTTTGACTTGGTTCTCTATAACCTTGGCTCTGATACCAATCTGTAACACCCCCAAAATGGGCCACAGCGGAATATGATGTTCCGGGGGTATTACTTCATAGATCAATAGCACAAGGTATGAGAACGACCATTATAAGGATCGTTTAAAACTGATACATTGAATTTCATAAATGGTTCGATACAAAAAGCTCATGGGCTTAACTTGTTTATCTTGTAAAAATAAAGATTCCCCAACATAACAATATTCCAAAATGTAATGCATGCAAATCTTTATGATAATGTGACTTCAAATGACGACCAGCCAATGTATCCATGACTTGTACCTTATTGACCTGAGAAGCATGTTTAAACTGTCAACAATAATGTTGGTGAATTTATAGGTTTATAAAGTTAATGAAGTGGATAGCAAGATTTCCATGTAATAAAGTAACAAATACAATATCACAAAAATGTATTACGAAATGCACTAAGCTCATGACACCGAAGCTAAACAATGTGTATATTTCAATTACACATAAATGACTTTGCCCAATGTAGATGTTTAACCCGTAACATCCATGAATACAAATGGTATACGTTCGTCGTTTCCGGCCAACCAGTAAACTAGCAAGCGCTACTTGCCTGAACAGGGATGTTAATTCCAAATAGATCTATTCATAACATTCACGCTCACATAATGCAATTAACAATTACATCTATACAATTAACAGTTCATGATAATGGGCATAGTGGGTTATAGCTACTTAGGCAAACTCGTAATATTTGAATTTAAAATGTACTTGCATCCATGTTGTTAACAAACATGATCTCATCCCCAAGATTTGATAAATGATTGAAAAAGTATGAAAGTGGGGACTATAAACTCACATCAAGTAACGATAATGTAGGAGCAAAGTAGTGGCACGAAAAACAATGCAAAAGGCTTTATCCACAACCTACGAATAAATAATACATATTCACTAAACAGAAAGAATAATAATAATATAAATACTTGCAATCTCGTCCCTAGTGTGTGCTTGAATTTTATTTAAAATAATGACGTTTGAAATAGTTTCTCGATTAAAAAAATGATCAACTTTGTCGGGTCAACGCGGTCAAACCATAAGTATATAATTACGACTTTGGACATTTAAGAAACTAGGTCGTCTATACCTTAAAATATTAGTTTGGGCCAGTCCTTGGTTTGGTCTCTAAGTATGTTAAACAATTAGATGAAATATTGACGATTACTTTTCGAGTTAAACATATGTATTACTAAGTGTTATTATGAAATATCATAGCGTTTTACAATTTAATTCTGAGTTCGTTATTTAACGTTAGGACAAAGTAAAAACATTTTTGAAAATTAGGCCAGGTCTACTATAACTTACTTTTTATAAGTCTTAAGGGCAAAGGTCGGTTTCGTGGTCGAAAATGGGGCTAAAGTAGGAGGCGTCAGACTTTCTGTCAGCAGTATTAACTGCGTGACAGCAGTACTAACTTTGGGTCTTGGTGGTGCGTTCGTTTCTTAGCCATTGCTCGCTATGCTGACTATGAAACGCCCCCGCTCCCTGCCCTTAATTCCAAATCTAATCGGATTGGAATAAAGTCTAAAGTCAGCCCTATAGGGTAGTTTTAGAATTGTGTAGAATGGCAGATTTTCACCTATCTTTGTGTACTTCTAACTTTTGCCAATATTTGACGAGAATTACTAATTAAAGGGGCAAATCAACCCCTACCTACCCTATTTACGAAAATGATTAAGTGCCACTTTTATGCTTTATGTTAAGAGGTCAAATATGGTGCTTGGACTACACGCATGGGCTGCGTTTTACCCTATTAATACGTGCACCATTCCTTTCTTACTATCTAATGGGTCTAAGCTACCCACGAGCTGAGCTTTTCTATCCTGATACTCTAACTTAGTCATGGCTTACATTCCTGTTTGCTTACTTGCCCAAACTTTTATAAAGGTTTAAGGTTGTTCTATTTTTATCAGAAGGAATACAAAAGACGTAGGTTTCATTCTTTATAGTTTTGATGCACACACTCTATGAGGGTAATATAACACGATATAAAAGAGTAAAAGAGAAGTAATGGCTCACAGAAAGCACGAGGTGGTGCGCGTAGAAGTCCTGACCCAACAAGAAACCCTAACTGGTTGAAACTTTACGCGACTTCAAACCAACAAATTCTTACCCTTGCTTCCTCTCCTTACGAACCAATAAGAAAACCCTAGGAATGACGACTAGGTTTAGGGTTTAATAGAGTTGATGAAAAGGTGAAAATTGCGTGTGTGTGTATGCCGAAATCAATGAGCAGGAGGGATATATATATATATGAAAGTTGTGATCTTTGAGTTATTGTGGAATTGTGATAGCACTAACTCAGACCCTGCTTTTCTTATACTCACAAAATTTGGGGGAGTCACGTTTTATTGTTAACCCATTTAGGGCAAGGAATTTCTTAGGTTTAATAGGTCAAAGCACAGTGTTTAAGAGTTTAAAACTGTGTAGAACGTGGGGGGCAAATCCAAGAAAGTAGCAGCTACCTATCATAAGTATGCTTGGCTTTTAGAGAATAAAAATAGGCTCATGAAATCTTGGGTATATTCCATTGATTTAAATCGTGTGTTATTCGGGTTTTATAAAAAAAGGATGGTGATCTTTTATTCGGTGGATTAAGGAGTATAAAGGTGTTGGAAAAATACTTGTGCCTATCTAGAAAACTCAAACGTAAACATGTGTAGCTTTAGGAGAAAAATGGGTCTGTATTCATGCTGGATTTTAGGAGTATATGAGTTTTAATTGTACTTTATCTAGCTTCTTAACTTGTTTGAGTTATATTTTTTGTGTAGATTGTTTGTCGCGAAGCTAGAAACCAATGTATCAAAAGCAAAAGGTAAAGACACGTTGTATGATTCGTCTAAACAACTTTCTCAGTGTTAAGCACCATTGTCTCATTCCGCTTTTCAACGCAGCTGACCTGCAACAAACCCATTTTCCATGAAGAGCCTCAACAAGAGGGGACACCCAGTAAAGATCTCACACAAGCATGTTTCCTCCCTGGCCCACCCAAACACAAGTCTAACAGCTGACCTAAGGTAACCACCCTTCGAGGATCTGTCAGAAAGTTTCACGGGCCTCCTTTTCTAGAAGAAATACCACTCGTTTAAGAATAAATACAGAAAACATCCCTAACCAAATCATGTCTATATTTGAAAACCAGTACTCCCTTGCAATGGACGCTCGGCATGCTCCACCAAAAGAATCCAACCAAACCTTTTGGCCAAACCTAGCAAGCTCATCAACCGGTAAACAGATGATCATTAGCCGGTACTTAAGATAGTCCTGGTAGCTCCAGAGCCTACATATTTTGGCCTAGAGATGTCCTACAATGGGGGATAACGGTATAAGAAATTCTGGTGATTCTTTTATTTGGTGGATTAAGGAGTATAAAAGAGTTTGGAAAATACTTGTGCCTATCAGAAAACTCAAACGGAAACATGTGTAGCTTTAGGAGAAAAATGGGTTCGGTTATCATCTGGATTTAGAGTATATGACAGTTTTAATATGTACTTTATATAGCAGTCTAACTTGTTGAGTTATATTTTTGGTGTAGATTTGTTATGTCGCGAATAATAATTTAAAATGACTGAATATGAGGGTTTGTGTGTAAAGCCTTAATAAGTGTAGGTTACGAATTCTAGCGAAAGGAAAAAACCGATTACTTTTTAGATGTCTAAGCGATTTACTAATGCGATTTAAATTGGCTAGCTACTTGAATTAATATAAAGTCCTAAAATGAAGAAAGTACATAGTAATTTAAAAGTAAACAAAAGTAACAGAGTCGTAACTATGACCTGAAACAACGGGTGTTTAAAGTCTCCCACCGGTTAAGGATTAGCCTTTGTCCTCAGAGGCTTAAGTGTGTTGCAGGAGTGGATGAAGATGCCTGATTTGGATAAGACGGATGTGCGGTGGTATTTCTTGAAGGAATCTTCCCCATTTCAATTAAACTCAGGACCTCGTTTAGAGTATTCCATCTAACTTTATGATGGGATAATCGCGACTCCACTTCAATGCTTTGATTTCCCATCCAAAACTTCCACTGGGACTCTTCCACAATTTTGAGACTTTTCATCACTCTGTATTTCTTCCACACGGAATCCCCAAGTGACTCCTCGACAAACACTTCTTCAGATTTGGACAACGAGGAATATGTTAGGAACACGGATTAATTGAGGGGTACTCAAGCTTATAGCAACTGTCCCGACTATCTCTCGATTTACCTTGAAAGGACCGACGCTACCTTATGGGTTTTAACTTCCCCGCTTGCCAAAATGCACAACTCCTTTCCGAAGTAGTGAAACTTTTAATATGACCTTGTCACCAACTTGAAATACCATTGGCTTACGTCTAATGTTCGCATAGCTTTTCTGTCGGTCATGAGCGGCTTGGATTCTGCTTTTGATTTGGACGAATCTTCTCAGTGGTTTTCATGAAATTATTTTAGTACTATTTAAGCTAAGCATCTCTACTAACTTCTGCCAACAAACTGGTGACGACACTTTTCAGCCCATAACAAAGCCTCGAATGGTGCAACCTTGTATCTGGTATTATAACTGTTTTGTTGTGTATGAGAACTCCACAGACTGCAAATTGGTCTATTCCAACCTTTCCAAAAACTAACAACGCAGATCGCGTTAACAAATTCTTCCAATGTTGTGGATAGCCGTTTTCACCTTTACGCTTGTCGTTTCAGGATGAAGGCCGTACTCATGTCCAATCGAGTCCATGCACTAATGAAGTTCTTAGTCCAGAATAGTTGAATTAAAATTCTACCATCCACATCGAGATAAAAGATACAGGTTACACATTCATTTGGGTGACTACTTCCTTTATGTATAGCTTCATTAAGTCTCCCCCATGGGATCTTTCCCTCATTGGAGGAAAGTGAGGCCGATTTTGTAGAGACGATCGAACGATTACCTAAATGAGTGTCTTAACCGTTTTTCTCTCCTATAGGAGCTAGTGACAAAAGGCCATGTGGATCTTCTCCTTTTTCCATTCTGAATCTCCGGATGACCAATAAACTGAAGATTTTATTATTTTTGATGATCTGGCCTTTACTTTAGCGACAATCAGCCATTTAGCTAACAAAGGTTGCAATGTTCCCTTTCATGAGTGTCAGGCCACCACTAAAACTGCTTCAAGTCTTCTGGTACATTTTATCTGCTACCCGGATCGAAATAGAATACGATTTAACTGTAGAGACTGCGTGCAGGTTGACGAAGAGATCGCTTTAAGATTTGCCAAAACATAAACATCGGGTAACAAACTCTATGTATTGTATTAAAACATAATTGTTCGTCCGTCGCTCGCGAGGTTTTTCAGTTTCTTTCCTTTGTGAAGATCAAGTCAGAGCGCATACCTCCACATCTTCAAAAATCCGAGTGAGGTTTCTTTTATGGTTTGTAAGCGCTTCAGTATGAGCTTGAAAGGATTTTGTTTAGGAAGACTTCAAGCCAATCGGTTATACTTTAGGCTTCAAACCCTTAAGGTTTTATACCGTTCTTTCCTGCTCGAGGATGGCGACAACAAACAACGTTTGCCTTTCCCGGCATTGATAACGAATGTCACAATCGGTAATTACTATAAGTAGATTACCAACCAACCACCGTTGTCTCAATGTTCAGACTCTTTTTTATGATCCAGAGATATGGTTTGTAACCTTCTGTGTGGACGGTAAATACGGGCACATTGCTCCGTATAAGTTTGAACGCCACAATCTTAAAGCGAACACCAACCAGCTCCAAGTACCAGATAGTGAGTTGTGTAGTTTTATCTCATGGATCTTTCTAATTGTCCCAGAAGCAATAGCGATAACTTTCTGTTTTTGTCATAACAATGGCATGATGCACCGCAAACATTTCTGCGAAGCATCGCAATAAACAATGAATTTCTAAACTTTAGCAAAGGCCAAAGGGTTAGCTACAACAGCTTTTGTTTAATCAATTGAAAGCCGGCTTCCCTTCCATCTCTCCCTATCAACTACTTTTCACATTTTTCTAATCAGCTTAGCGTCATTAGGCTTTTTGTTTCTGCGATCTAGGAAAAGTGCCTTCAATGAAATTCTTCTGTTTAGTAAAAACGAGTCCTAAAAAATACTTGGATCTCTGTTGTGCAACCACATAGTGAAGGAAATGGCCGCCATCTTGTGAATTGACTTGATCTGTGCATGGGCTACATTGATGCCCCTAAGTGCCTACAAACATTCACTCATACGCCCAACGGACGACAAGGCATTTCTCTTCATCTATCGCGAGCACATAACAGATCTCACAGACACTACACTCTAGGAGGCGTAATGTCTAGATACTCGAACAAGTCCCTCTCCTACGTACTTATAGCGCTAAGAAACGTAAACCACTGCGATCACTACACCTTTCAATGCCACCATTTCTCGCCGACACACACCATCCTAATACGAGTCTAACACATCTATAGAGGCACAAGCATCAAGTCCTATAGCCCGTAAGGACCGCGCAATATCCTTACAAGCACACATAACCACACAAGAGAGCTAAACGACACATATTCACAACAGATCTCTTTATTATCAGAGAGTCGAGCGACCAAGTATACCTGGAAAATATGTATACATACATAGGAGGCTTATCCCATGTAATGAACTACAGCGGACATGACTGAGAAACAAATCTCTCTGCCTAGACCCTCAAAAGTGAAATACTCACCTACACTGCATCATAAGAGCGACACAAACTAACTATCTTCTTCGCAAACATGAGAACTCAATACTCTATATAAGCAGCATCACGCTCTCCAGACGCGAGGTCCAGTGTGAGCGCGACAAAACTAACTCTTCTCGAGAATACGCGTAATTTACACAGCCTAATTGAGATGCAACTGAGTTACTACGTCATACTATCAATTCAATAGCACATTGTGAATCGTCCATATAATGATTGTCATGATATAAAGATGAACAATTGCCGCAAAGGATGGTGACTACTCTAGAAAATTCACTAATCTCAAAGACGACTATGCTCAACAATTTAACTGATCAAAAGTGGAGTGTTATATCTATAACACGCAGATAAAACATCATCAACACATTTTACAGTGGCAACAACGATTGTCTCAGAGGTACTAAAAAGTGCACTCTCTATCACCAGGGATTCAAGCTATGTATGGTCACTAGACTTAACTGAAGAAGCGTATTCATTCATCAACATACACACCGTACACAAACTAAATCCATCTCACATGTCTCCGCTACAGACACACAACCATGAACAATGTTTTTAATTATTTGAGTCTTATGTTTGCCATATGACATATGATGTTCGACAGTCTAGTAGCACATGAGAAGAACTTCTTCCTCTGCACTGGGAACTAATGAGAACGAGATAACACGATCCTTCACACATGTTAGAGACTATAGTGAATCTAACACGACACAATTCGCGGTACGAGTATGTAGTACAAAAAGCGAAGCAGCAATCAACGCGATGAAGCTCACTACCGAGACAAATCGCCAATCATTTTAAGATCAAGAGCGATAAGTAGAGACTTTGCGAATACGAACTGTATGACTGCACAGATCATTATTCGAGTGAAATTGGTCAATAGGTGCTAAGAGTCCGAGCTAGACACGACGATACTAGACTCCTAGGGGACGAGAGTACAGCACATCACATATAGTGTGATGTTGAGATGCATTCCATGTCCTCAGCCCAACAATCGTATACGTACGACAGGAGAGAAATGACGTGGTAGTAGATATGAGTCTTATTGGCTGAAGGGCAGAGATAGCTCAATCATCAAGAGCGAGAGTCTGAGAGTCAAATGAAGAACAATAGAGTGCTCGTATATTAAGCCAACTTCATGTCTTTCTCATACAAGAACAAGGACAATTGTTGAAAACAGGGAACGAGATATCAAAGACACACAGATGCATCATGAGATACTGGAGTGTGGATGATAGTTAGGCTATAGGATTCAAGACTTGAAAGCGGTTTCTGCAGTGCCGAACACAGAGCATATAGGGTAGGTACGACTACTGTGTGGAACACACACGTAGTGACTATTTCAGTATCAAGAGTAGCGATGTAATTGGTGCGAACTAACAAGTAGCACATTGAAACATCACAGTGTTGAGTGTGATATCAGATTTTATTCACAGTGACATTGTATACATTAGTAGTGAGATTGTCACTTATAATTACTAATGAATGGAGTAGGGGGGTTAATAAAATGGAATTGTTGGGATGATTTTATAAGGTGGGTTATGATAATTTATTTTGTGGGGTGTTTGGGGGGGGATGGGTTGGGGGTGTGGGGATTAATATTTGTGGGGGTAGAATTGGTGGGTAAAGGGGGGGAGTTGGAGTAATGAGTTGGTGGTGAGTTTGGTGGGTTGGGATTGATGTGGATAGTTTGGGTGGTGTTGTTTTGAGAAGTGAAGGATAATGGTGATTTATTTTAGATGATGATGTTGGGGGAGGGGGAGGTGGGGTTTTGTTGTTTAGGTAAAGTGTTGATTGTTTTAGGGGAGTGATTAGAGGAATAGAAATTTTGATGTTTGAGAGGAAGGGTGAAGGAAAAGAAAAGTGTTGGATTGGTTAAATAGGTTATGGTTGGGGGGAATTGGGGGGAGGGTGGGGGAAGGGTGTAAATAATATGATGTGATGGATAATGAATGGTTTGGATGGGGGGGGTGGTGGAGTGGTGGGGGGTGGTGGTGGGTATAATATTGATGTGTGATTGGATGTAAGATGATGTTTATTGGTAATATAGGGGGGTATAGTGAAATGGTTGTGGGTGGTCTTATAGGGTGAATATTGGGGTGGTAAAGATGGTTTTGAAAGTAGCGGATAATAGATTGATGGGTGGGGGAAATTATTATGGGGGAAGAGGGGGGGGTGGGGGGGGGGGTGGGGTGAGTGAGTAGTTGATTGATGAATGAAGAGGGGGTTATGGATGTGTTGAAGTGGAGGATTTTGGGGAGTGTGGATGTGAATGATTGGAGGGGGAATGAGAGTTTGATTAGTATTGTGATGGGGATGAGATGTATGGTATGTGTAAATGGGTTTGTGTGAGGGTTGAATAATAGTGTGTATTGGGTATTTGAGGGATGGGGATGATATTGTATGGTGGGGATATTGATTGGAGTGTGTATTGTTAGATGTGTGGTAATATTATTAGTTAATGGTAATGTTTGTTAAATATGGGGATTGGGGTGGGAGGTTTATAAAATGGTGGAGATGTGGGGGAAGTGTAGTGGAGGAGGGTTTTTTAAAAGTAGATGTATTTGGATGATGTATTGGTAAGTTGGGGATTGTAATGTAATTATGGTTAGGTGCATATAAGATGATAGAGTACAGTTCAAAAGATTGATGTTATAAGGAAAAAAAAATTAATGTGGTTTATTGTTTAATGATTTTAGAGAATTTTGTGTAGGGACAAAAATACATAAGTGAATTGAAGTTATTTGGTTGGCATTCATGAAGTCAGGATAGGTACAACAGGACGACGTTGCAGGTTGCACAGCATTCTGATCTCCTCCTCTAATTTTTTGGTGTTATCAGTCATCCTGAGTTCATTGTTCGTTTGAATTGCCAGATCATCAAGCTTGAATGTTTCTGGAGTCATGGCGTCGTTTGTTCCGTTGTCTTGTTATGGGCAGGAATTATCCTAATCACAAGAACACAATTACGTTGAGATATAATCACAATGTTGATACTAAATGATATGTGAACTACAACCACATAACACAATGGAGCAAATAAATTATACATGAAATCAACTATAACTATCATACGTTACATATATCATAGATATAATTGTCGAGTCGTACTGATTGTTTGGAGATAAAAAATGACCACAAATTTATTCTTAGTATAGGAAAATGAAAATACGTTCCTAGAGTCTATTAGCGTGCATTACCCATAAAGACTTAATAGACCAATTACATAATAGTCTATAAGAATGAAAAGTACAACTAATACTACTATCGTGTCTTCCACCATATCAATCCAGCTCTAGCCTTCTTAGGCACATGTGGTACGCATCATCAGTCAGACAGCATCAGGCTCAGCTCTCTAGGCTAGCCGACTCCATTTACGAGTCATGTGCGCTCTCCAATGTCTCAAGTTGCGCCAACAATGCCACGTGTGGCTAGGGCTCTATACCCTAAGGTACTCCTGGCCATATCCTCCTTCAACACTGTCCTCATAAGCATTCCTCCTCTCACCTCTCACTACATCACATAGCACCCTTAAGTCTAATTCTCTGCTGTTATCCAGCATCAAGAACGGTGTATAACAGTCTTCACCTCTCCCCGCTTCCAGCCTAGTACCTGGTATCTGACCTCATCTTAACTTCCTCAATGGAAGTCATCATTCCACACATGCCTCACAAGACCTCGTCAAGCTCTAGCAGTAACCAACATCCCTGCTCTTTCAACTCTAGCTATTACAATAGTACCCTGCCTCGTGACCAGGACTCTAACTTAACCAAACCGCTATCTGTCCTAACACAACAATAAAATCAAACTGACCTCTAAAAAGCTCTAGCAGCATAGCAGTAGGACACTCTCTGGCTATACACACCCGAGTTGGTGGAGCAGTAAAGTACAAATCGCCTCCCCAGAAGGGTGATGCATATCCTCCTCTGGGATGTCCAATCTCTCATACGAATCCATGATGCCCGATGACCCAATGTTAGTCCTATCATATAGTTAGGGTTGATGGGAAAATGGGAATTTGAAAATGAAGGAGATCCAGCGAGCAAAAGACATCCATAAGTGCCAGGTGTTAGAATTTGCCATGGGTGGGTCAGTCTTATCTAATATTCTCCTTAGCTCCACGGCGCCAGGTCTCTTGTAGGTGAATGCGCCAGGCAGTCTCATCCTCCATCAAATGGATTCAGTCACATCAAAATCCTTAGACTGGCTCATCCTCCTTATGCTTCCTCATCCTCAAAATTCCAGCTCCTTATAGCTCCTCCTCGAGATCACTCGTCTTCATCCTCTTCCCTCCTCTAGGCTCAACTGGAAAATCAAAATGAGAATGCAACCATCATATCAACCCTCTCATCTGAATCCCGGAGTCAGCCAGGAATACCATTTAAACTACAGTCCTCATGCAGCAGTCTCTATCTACTCGAACGCGTACTTCTTCTTCCTCTAGATGATTCATGGTGCTCTGGTTGCTATATGGAACAACAGTGTGATACATGCTTGTGCCAACTCTATAGTGTCTCGGTACATACGCATTTAACAGTGTATGCCTGCCCATGTTGGCAAACCCTCCTCGTACGGGTCCATATCCGGAATCTTGTCAGCATTCACGAGTGGAATACCCCATGATGATGGTCCATTTGAATCAGAAGATATGGATGTATAGGTAACAGCGGACGATGCGTTGTCTGATGACGATGGAAAAATCAAGTAACCAAAAAATAAACTTGTTATAAGTATTATTATCATTAATAAACCATGTGTAAAATACAATAATGTAATATAACACGTATATAAACGTTATGTCATCACTTTAGTATAATCAACTAATGCCTAAAATGATCATAGACAAGTAAGATAAGTGTAACAAGATGCAAACTAGATCAACACTACTTGTTTTGTAAGTATATCCCTTTGAAAACTTTTAAATGACAACAAGATTGACAACTGCTTAAAGCACCGAAGTAAAAACAACGTTTGACTTGTTCTCTATAAGAACAGGCTTCTTCATACCAATGCTGTAACACCCCCTAAAAAAGGCCGCAAGCCGGAATATGATGTTCTCCATTGTTGAGTATTACTTCATAATCACATATCACCAGATATAAGAACGACCATTTGTACGGCGTCGCTAGTTTAAAAACTGATACATTGGTTTCATAAACGGTTCGATACAAAAAGCTCCATGGGCTAATCCTTGTTTTATCTTGTAAAAATAAAGATTCCCAATAACATAACAATATTCCAAATGTAATGCATGCAAATCTTTTCTTTATAATTTGACTTTAATGACGACCAGCCAATGTATCCATGCCTTTTAACCTAATATTGGACCTTAGAAGCCAGAGTTTAAACTGTCAACAAAAATGTTGGAGAATTTATAGGTTTATAAAGTTAAATGAAGTGTGAATAGCTAATATTTCCATGTAAATAAAGTAACACGAATACAAATTCATACAAAAATGTATTAAACGAAATGCACTAAGCTGCATGACAGAACCGAAGCTAAACATGTGTCTCTAGTTTCAATTACCCATAAATGACTTTGCCCAATGTAGATATTTTAACCCTAAAATCCATGAATACAAATGGTATACCGAACGTCGTTTCCGAGCCAACCAGTAAACCTAGCAAGCGCTACATGCCTGAAACAGGGAAGTTTAATTCCAAATAGATCTATTCATAACATTCACCGCTCCACAAAATGCAATTAACAATACATCTATAACAATTAACTCATGATAATAGCAATTAAGGTGGAGTTATAGCTACTTAGAGGCAAAACTCGTAATATTTGAATAAATAAAATGTACTGTGCATCCATGGGATGGTTAACAAACATGAACTCATCCCCAAGATTGATAAATGATTTAAAAAAGTATACGAACGTGGGACTATAAACTCACATCAAGTAACGGATAATGTAGGGTGCAAATGTAGTGGCATCAAAAACAATGTCAAAAGGCTTTATCCACAACCTAGACGAATAAATACTACATAATCACTAAACTAGGAATGAATTATAATAATAAATATAATACTTGCAATCTCTTCCCTAGTGTGTGCTTGAATTTTATTTAAAATAATGACGTTTGAAATAGTTTCTCGATTAAAAAAATGATCAACTTTGTCGGGTCAACGCGGTCAAACATAATGATAATTATTACGACTGTACCATTATAAGAACACTCGGTCTGTCTCTAATACCTTAAAATATTAGTTTGGCCAGTTCCTTGGTTTGGTCCTCTAAGGATGTAAAACAATTAATGAAATATTGACTATTACTGTGTTCGAGTTAAACATATGTATATTAACGTAAGTGTTATTTATGAAAGAATGCATAGCGTTTTACAATGGTTAATTCTGAGTTTCGAGTTATTAACGTTATGTACAATAAGTAAAAAACAATTGAAAATATAGGCCAGTCTACTATAACTTATTTTATAAGATCATAAGGCAAAGGTCGGTTTCCGTTGGTCAAAATGGGGAGCTAGAAGTAGGAGGCGTCAGACTTTCTGTCTGCAGTTATTAACTTGCGTGACAGCAATACTAACTTTGGGTCCCTTGGTGTGGTGCTTCGTTCTTACCATAGCACAGCATCTATGCTGACTATGAAACGCCCCCATCACCCTGCCCTTAAATTACCAAATCTAAAATCGGGATGGGAATAGAAGGTCTAAAGTCAGCCCTCTAGGTAGTAGTTTTAGAATTGTTATGAATGGCAGATTTTTCACGCTATCTTTGTGTACTTCTAACTTTGGCCAATATTTGAGCGAGAATTACTAATTCAAGGGGCAAATCAAACCCGACCTACCCTATTAACGAAAATGATAAGTTGGCCTACTTTTATGCTATTATGTAAGAGGTCAAATTATGGTGCTTTGTTTGTTCGCTCCAACTAGAATCCATTGTTGGCTGCGTTTATAAACCCTATTAATACGTGCACCATTCCTTTCTTACTATCTAATGGGTCTAAGCTACCCACGAGCTGAGCTTTTCTATCCTGATACTCTAACTTAGTCATGGCTTACATTCCTGTTTGCTTACTTGCCCAAACTTTTATAAAGGTTTAAGGTTGTTCTATTTTTATCAGAAGGAATACAAAAGACGTAGGTTTCATTCTTTATAGTTTTGATGCACACACTCTATGAGGGTAATATAACAGCGATATAAAAGAGTAAAAAATAAAGTAATTGCTCACAGAAAGACGCGGTGGTGCGTAGAATCCTGACCCAACAAAAACCCTAAACTGGGTTAAACTTACGCGACTTAATCAAACCAACCAATTCCTTACCCTTCGCTTCCTCTCCTTAACGCACCAATAAAAAACCCTAAGAATGAACGACTAGGTATAGGGATTTAATAGAGTTGATGAAGAAGTGAAAATTGCGTGTGTGTGTATGCCGGATAATCATAATGATCAGTGAGGGATATATATTATCTGAAAGTTTGTGATCTTGTGAGTTTTTTGTGGGAATTTTATAGCACGTAACTCAGTACCCAGGCTTTCTTATAAGCTCACAAAATGGTGGTGGGGAGTCACTTATATTGTTAACCCAATTTAGGCAAGGAATTTCTTCATGGTTTCTAGGTCAAAGCACAAGTGTTTAAGAGTTAATAACTGTGTAGAACGATGTGGGCGGTACAAATCCAAGAACTGTAGCAGCTACTATGCATAATTATCTTGGCGTTTTTAGAGAAACTAGAAAATATCTCATTGAAATCTTTGGTATATTTCCATTTGATTTAAATCGTTTGATATTCGTATTATAAAAAAAAGCATGGTGATGACTTTTTCTATTACGTATTGTAAACACAGGAGTAACAAGGGCGTTGTGACAAAAATACTTGTAGCCAATCTAGAAAAAAACACACAACGAACATCATTTTGTAGGCTATAGGAACAGAATGGGCGTCTGTATAGTTCCTGCATTTTTATTTTTAGATATATGAGTTTTAATTGTACTTTATCTAGCTTCTTAACTTGTTTGAGTTATATTTTTTGTGTAGATTGTTTGTCGCGAATAATAATTAAAATGACGGATATGGAGGGTTTGTGTAAAGTCTTAATGAGTGTAGGTTACGATTCTAGCGAAACGATGACTTTTGATGTCTAAGCGATTTAACTAATGCGATTTAAATGGCTAGCTACGCGAATTAATATAAAGTCTAAAATGAAATAGTAAAAGTAAATTTAAAATAACGAAAGTACGGAGTCGTAATATGACATAAAAAACACGGGGTGTTATAATAAACACTTTAAAACAAAGAAACACAATATCCTAAAACAAAATAACATAATAAGCATCAAATATTCAAAGAATGATTTTTATTGAAGAAAAATAGTTTATTAACAAAGGCTAATGGCATGATAATGTATTATAGTTGTTACGATTTCCTTGAGGAATGCTATATTCACATCAATTTTACAAAACAAAATCTACACCATGATGTGTCATAATAATATATGGTATTCTCTTTCTTGCTTTTGAACTTTTTCTTTTATTTGCATCTACAAACTTGCTTACACAACATGGTGTGGATTTTATTTTGTAAAATTGGTGTGGATATAGCATTCTTAAATTTCCTTCTATTTGTATCGAACAATTTTTTTTGCTTTTCTGTGTACTAAACTCGATTTTATTGTATTTTTTGTGTAGTAAATAACCATTTTGCCCCTCCCAGGTTAATAAAATGGGGGGCAAAATGGTCATAATTACATAAAAAATGCAATAAAATCGAGTTTAGTACACAAAAAAGCAAAATTTCTTGTTCGATACATATAGAAGGAAATCGTGACAACTATGATACATTTAGCTGACATTCGCCATATTAACAACAAACCAACTCGAGAGGGTATTAAAGTTGCATCCAACTACATATAGTAAAACATCTCAGGTTGCTGACCTTGAACATTTGATTTATTTCTGTACGTATCTCTAGACTTTTGAGCTAATGAGTCATGACTCCGTGTCATCAGGCTATTCCAATTTAGAGTGCTAATTTTGTTTGATCAAGTGGCTTTAGTGTCTTGAAAGAACAAAGCAAGAATTCGTCAACACACAATACAGCACCTGCATTGTCTAACTCTCCCCTGTAATTTGGAGCTAAAAATATCGTCACAAGGTTTATTTTAGAAAAACACTCGTAACCATCCTCTACCACCTCATGACCTCTACAAATAAGATCAAGATAATACTTCTCAAGAAATTCAACAACTTTATCAGCACCAAAAGTACACGAATTGTCACAAGTACTGATCGACCAACCCTTAATAGTGCGGTTGGGATTAGACCACAATAAATCACAAAGAATCCCGTCATCTGGGATACTAAATGGCCTCTCAATTACCTCTATTTGTCTCAAATTTTCAAGTTCAGGTGAAAGACCACCATGCACACAAAAAATCTTGTCATCAACTAATGCCGCAACCGGTAAACAATTGAAGCAATCTATGAACGTCTTCCAAACACGGAGATTATAAATTCTTTTACATTCGTCATAAAACCCATATATGCGGTTGATTTTAGCATCTTTGTGGTTTCCCCTTAAGAGGAACACTTCATCAGGATACAGTATCTTATATGCAAGCAGCAAACATATGGTCTCCAAACTTTGCTTACCTTCATCAATATAATTACCTAAAAATAGGCACCTTACACTGGGTGGATAACCACCAGATTCAAGAATCCTCAATAGGTCTTGGTATTGTCCATGTATATCACCAATGATCTTAACATGAGCCTTAATCTTCAAAAGAGTAGGTTAAGATAAAAAGACATGACTAGCGCCGACACAAAGCTGATGGATCTCAGACTCAGATAACTGCACTAGCTTACCACCTTTACCATCTAACAATCTCATAATTATATCTTCTAAAACACCTTTTTCCATCAAATCAGCTTCTACTTTACTCGTTTCTTTGAAATCTAACAAAAACCACAAACCAAAATAAATCTTAAGAAAAGGGTCATTCCAAGAAATGATTTTTATTCAAAAAAAGATAAGATGATTTGGATTAAAAAATGATTTGGTGTGTTAAGCATATAAATGCATTGCCGTCCCAAAAAAAGTAATACTGATATATGCAATAAATAATTGTGTGATGAAAAAAAACCAAAAATATACTCCGTAATAGATACAATAGGAGTTAAATTCTACAAACATTATTTCAAAATTCAAGTTGTACTTTATAAACATAAAACTTTAGGAGAATATGATACCTGGGTTCTCCCTATTGGATGAAATTATAATAGTCGGTGCTTTTCTACCAAATATTCTCATGACCGCAGGCTGCAATGTATTATTGGCTTTCTCTTGTAGGGCCAAGACAGACTCAAGACTAACTACAATCTCAGCCATTGTAGGTCGCTTTTTTAGATCTTTATGCAAACACCGTTTTGCTAACTGCGCAAACATATTTAAACATTTAGGGGATATATCCCCCTTTATCTGATTATCAACAATTTGCTTTAGCCTACCCTTTTTAATTGAGTCTTGAGACCATATTGCTAGACTCCGATGACCATCTAATCCTCGTTTCCCACACAAGACTTCAAATAGTACCACCCCAAATGCATACACATCAGATTTTCTAGTGAGCTTACCTGTGTAAAAGTAATTAGGATCTAGATATCCAAATGTTCCTTTTACAATAGTGTTAACATAAGTGGACTGCTGATTTTTTGGGCATATTTTTGACAACCTAAAGTCTGAAATTTTAGCTTCCCAACCGATATGTAACAAATTGTTAGAGCTCTTCACATCACGATGTATAATTCCATTTTTAATACCAGCACCAGTGTGAAGATAATCTAACCCCCGAGCGGCCCCATCATTATAATAGCCAATCAAAGAAACCAAGTGACAATGCCTTAACTTAGACAGCATCTCAACTTCAACCCAAAACTCATGTGCTCCTTGATTAGAAGTTGTATCAAGCCGCTTAACGGCTACTACGAAAATACTTTCCCCATTTGGGATACTTCCTATATAAACCTTACCAAAACCCCCATGACCTATTACAAATGATTCATCGAAATTTTAGGTTGCTAGCTGAAGCATTGAAAATGTAAGGATGCGACAATGTGGTTCCAAGGATAAGGAGGATCCAACCTCTTCTTGTTTTGTAAGAAAGGACATAACAATTCTTTTTTGAACGTTGATATAATTTAGGGACCTATCTTGGCAATAAGTTTGGAACCACCTTAGAGCTAAATAGAACACTACCAACAAAACTTTGAAACACAACGGTGGAGGGTAGTCTGTGAATTTGTGTCTTCATTTCTAAATTTATGTGTTAAAATTAAAATAAGACACAAATATATTACTCTCGATATAGAAAAGAATCGTGCCTTAGAAGATATGGTTAATGTCATGTTCGTAAGTCCTGGTTTAAGCCATGGCGTATGGGGGAAAGCGATTATATCGGTTACTTATCTTTTAGATATCCTTGTAAAGAAAGTAAGATAATTTTATGAACTATATGGGTGAGAAGAAAACTATCTTATAAGTATTTACAACTGTGGGGGGGTATCTAGCTAAGATATCTGTATTGAACCCCAAGGTTCAAGAGATTTGACCTGAAACTGTGAATTGCATGTTCTTAGTATATGCTCATAACAGTAGTGCTTATGGTTTCTTTGTATTTGTGGATATACACAAGGATATGATAATGGAATAAAGAAGTGCTTCCTTCTTTGAAAATATATTTCCTTGTTCACAAAGGAAATTGGAAGATCATCTAGAATAAATGATGAAGTTGTCCAAGATCAGAGACAACGGGATGATAATGATCTCCAAGATGAGAGATAAGATCAACCCAAGGAAGAAGAGGTTGAACCTAGAAGAAGCAAAAGGGCAAAAAGTCGAGAAATCGTTTGGACCCGATTTTGTTTCTTTTATGGTAGGAAATGAACCTACTTCTTATCGAGAAGCGGTAACTTCCTCGGAATGGCTCAATGGAAAGAAGCCAATAAAAGTGAAATAGATTCTATTATACAAAACATACTTGGAAGCTCGTGGTTTTACTTTCCCGTTGTAAACCACTAGGCTATAAATGGATCTTCAAGAAGAAGATGAAAGCCGATGGCACCATTGCCAAGCACAAAGCAAGATTGGTAATCAAAGAATTTAGACAACGCGAAGGTCTAGATTACTTTGATACTTATTCTCCTGTTACGCGAATAACCTCGACTAGAATGGTACTTGCTATTGCCGCATTAAGGAATTTGGAAGTTCACCTAATGGATGTGAAACCGACATTTCTAAACGGAGATTTAGAAGAAGAAATATATATGAACCAACCACAGGGTTTCATAGCTCCTGGATTAGAGAGCAAAGTTTGTAGGCTTGTTAAGTCATTATATGACTTAAGGAAAGCTCCAAAACAAGGACATCAAATTTCACCATATCATGTAAGAATGTGGATTCGAAATTAATGGATGTATATGTGTACTCCTGTGTTTATACATAGATGGTATAATTATCACTAGAAGTGATAAGAAGATAAACAAATCCACTAATGGTATGTTGGAGTCAAGATTTGACATGAACTTCATTAGTTGTTGGATATGGTTCTTGGATGTGAACCAATATGGATTTGTGTTAAGTCAAAAACATTGTAAGGACAATATTCTTGAGAGGTTCACTGTGGGGGGTTCCGGCCAAGCTAGAATTCAATGACATCTTTTAATCTAAAGGTGTTGCCCATTTTGAATACTCAAAGAGTATTGGGCATCTTATGTGTCTAATGACGTGCGTCTGACTTGATTTAGAACTTATTGTCAAGTTAAGTAGATATACCAGTAATTCAAGTGGGGACCATTTGAATAAGTATTACATGAGTACTATGATTGCATTATGGAAGATATCCGGCTGCTATCAAAAGATAGAGCAATGCAAACACGGATTTTGATCCACTAGAGCGGATGTATTTACGCTAAGTGGAAAGCTATGTCTTAGAAATCTTAAAAGTATTTCAAACAGACACTTATAGCTAAATCTAAGATGATATCTAAATTTATCATTCAAGATAAATTTATGCAATATGCGGGATATTTATGTTAATTCGTAAAGGACATACCAAGATGGCGTAAACCGGTAACGGCCATGTTTATAAAGTGTGATAGTCAATTGAATTTTGACAGAGCTCATATCACAATGTAAAACGGTAAGTCGAGTCATATTGATCATAAACGATGATTGATGCGAAAACTACTCCCAAATAGAGTTATCACGATTGACTACGGAAAGTCCGTGGATAACATCGCGGATCCGCTTGCGAAAGGCTTAAGCAGAGAGTTAGTTAGAGAGTCGTCTAAAGGAATATGAGACTAAAGCCCTTAAAGGAATGAGTTTCTATGAAGGAAAACCTAACCCATTTGACTGGAGATCCCAAGATCTAGGTTCAATAGGATAACCTAATCATAGAAATGTAGGGGAAGTCACGTCAATATAGGGGTGTTACTTAAAAATTGTAACATCCTAATCCATTCCTATAACACATGTAACTTGTTGAGAGGTTAAACATATGGCTTTATTGATTCAGGATGAAATCACAAAGCATAATGATTCAAGATGAAATTACAAAAACATATGTTTTTAATGATTCAAGATGAAATCACCTATGTAAGAGAGAAGTAGGGTCGCTTTGAAAGGAATTGTAGGGGCGCAAATCCTAAGAGCTCTTGCAGAACCAGGCTAGTGCTCATGACCATAACGAGCACGACTATGAGGACTTGACAATGTCAGGGAGAGTCGTGTGTGAGTGTGCATTGTCGTCTACGTAAATAGGGGCTGAGTTCAAGGACATCGCGTCTACTTAGAGGAGGCTAAGTGCATCTCATAAGGGAAGGTTCAAAGGGTCACACCTACCTATCCTATGCAGGACTCAACCGCAGAAATTTCGCTGAATATTTCGAGTATTTTCAACCGATTTCCATTCATGTGGGGGATTGTTGGAAAAAATTTAGTGAAAAATGTGTTTTCACTAACTTTGGACATAGATAATTATTAGTAAATATAATTATTAAATGTAAGGCCAGGTCGAGCCAGTATATGTCCAAAACAGAGTTAGTGTGAATGAGATATCGAGTCTCAAAGAAGGAAAGTTAGAATGGAGGAAAATGGTTAAATGTCAGTTATGAGCTCGTTCGGTAACTGCAAATTAATGTGTCCTTAATTGATAATTAAATTGGCTGTTATGATTTGTTTCAAAGGTTTATAACTACAAATTAATGTGTCATTAATTGACAATTAAATTGGCTCTTATGATTTGTTTTAAAGGTTTATAACTGCAAAATTGACAATTAAATTGGCTGTTATGATTTGGTTTATAGCTGCTCATTAATAAGGCATTAATTGACATTGTTTCAAAGGTTTATAACTGCAAATTAATCTCAACCATTCCAAGATACAAGAAAAACACACAAGAGAGAAAAGCACCATTAACAAGTTTTCCAACAGCCTCTTCGATCAGAAGCACTCTATTTTCCGTGATATTTCAGGCAAGTATGTCAGGTTCGGCCATACAACAGCTTTGAACGTTGTACCCTGGAACAGACGGCGAATCTGTTTTAAGGGAAGTATGTCCAATACGTACCTCGTTCTACGACCTTTTACTATTTTCTTATTTATCGTTCATATTGTCTGTCTTCTGCTTCTACCCAATTATGTCTGTTTTATTTTCTGTTGTTTAATTTCTGTTAATTATTATTAATTATAATCTGATTTTATTTTAATAAAAGTGTACATGTTTCCCTACAGATGTTACACCTGAAAGAGTTCCAAAATGAAACCTTTTTAGTGATGAGTTATCCACTAACTCATGTAAAATCAGATTCTACAGAAGAGTACACATATTACCTTATATATTTTGAAGCACATCAAGAATACGCTGCAACTCATTGACAATGATTTCTATATTTGTCCATTGTGGTGGGGAATCCATAGAGCATGATACTCCAATCTTAATACTTGCAACCAAACATTCTTCCAGTTTGTTTGCATTCGCTTTCGTACTTTGCAACACAATTGCATCACCATCAATTACATCGATTACATGATCCGGTAATGCCATGTAAGCAAATGTATGAAGACTAAGACCATCATTAAACATGTCATCTGTCGGCTTTTTCCAAGTCATCACCTCTAGTAATAATATTCCAAAACTGTAGACATCCTCAAAACTTGACATCTCACTCCCGAGACCATACTCTGCCAATTAAAATAATCAATTAATTTACGAAGCTATAATCTGTAAGTATGTATAAGGTTCATAGAATACAAGAATCATATATTACTTGGAGGGGCGTAACCAATTGTTTCTTTAACCCCAGTTGAGATGTTTTGGTTTAAGTTTGTACCAACTAGCTGAGCTAAACCAAAGTCTCTAATATGAGCCACCATATCATCATCAAGTAGAATGTTGCTAGGCTTCAAGTGACCATGTACAATCGTTATTTTGACAGTGATTGTGAAGATAGTCAAGTGCGGTTGCAACATCTATGGGAATATTTATTCTTTGAAGAACATTAAGTTTTGATGTACATTTACTTAAATGAAGCCAATAGTGTACACTTCCATTGTGCATAAACTCGTACAACAAAGCTTAAAAATCATTGCATTGAAAATCAACACTTGAACATGAAGTTATAATCTTCAACAGATTATGATGTCTAATATTCCACCATGCTTCGCATTCTGCTAGAAAACTTTTGTGAGCTCCTCGATTTTGAAGATGTAGAACTTTGACCGCAACAAATTTATCATCATCAGAATCGATGATTCTTTTTTAAACAGAGCTGAATCTACCCTCCCCAATTAAATTCTCTGTGGAGAAGCCATTAGTAGCCTTAAGAAGTTCATTGTATGAAACTTTCAAGAACCGTTCATTCCCTAAAGATTGAGATGGTTGACTGTTGCATTTCTTCTTATACAAAAGAAACACACAAGATAATAGGATGAGCAACGCCGGTGCAATCACAATGCCTAATATAAAGAAATGAAACCTTATTTTATGTCTACCCCTTTCCTTGCATTTGGGTAACTCAAGTGTAATCATGCCACCACAAAGCCTGTTGTTCCCCAAAATCAAAAATGCGCTTGCATTGGCAAACACTCCTACAACGGGTACTTCACCCTCAAAATCATTAAAGGACATGTTTAAAAATTCTATGAAATTCCATTTGTTTATGAATTGAGGAATTTGGCTTGATAAGTTATTTTGAGAAATGTCGAGTACCTTCAATCCTCTTAAGGAACTTAATGAAGATGGTATTATGCCTTGAAATATGTTGCCTTTTAGGTTTAACATTGTAAGGCTAATGCACTCACCAAGGCTACTACTAATGTTGCCTGATAAATTATTGTACGATAAATCAAGATAACTCAACATCTTGAGGTATTTAATCTCTTATGGAATGGAACAAGACAGGTTGTTGTATGAAAGGTCTAAAAAAATAGTTAGTGATGGAAGTTGAAGAAGTTGAAGAAATTTCTTGGGTATTTTTACACTTAGTCTATTGTATGAAAGGTTTAACTCATTAAGTTCTTTGCAATTAACAAGGCTTGATGGAATATGACCTTCTAATTTGTTGGAATCTAAATAAAGTTGGGTCAACAATGATAAGTTCCCGATGACATCAAGGATAGGCCCTGAAAACTGATTGTTGAATAGACTAAGACGTTGCAGCTTGTGTAATTTACCAATGGTAATGGGGATATTTGCTTTGAATTGATTAGAGTCTAAAATTATATTGGTCAAGCCATCTAGACTACCTATACTTGATGGGAGGCTTCTAAATAATGGATTTCTTACTAAACCTAGAAAGCTGAGTTGATTAGAAAGATTATCTATTGATACCAGAACCACTCCTATATGGTTACAATTATAAATCTCTAAAGTTACTAATTTCCTGCAGTTTTTCAGAGAATCAATAAACCTCATGTCATCAGCTTCTCTGCGTCCATGTAACTTGTTATTAGCTAAGAAAATTTCATTAAGATCTCTTAGTTTTGAAAAATCAATTGTCAACTTCCAACTAAAATTGTTGTCACTCATTTTAAGAATTAGTAATTTAGAGCAATTTGAAATACAAGGTGGAAGAATTCCGTGCTGGGATTCAACAATCTAGGTAACCATTTAGCTACGAGTACGCAACGGAATGGATTTAGTTTTAGCACAAAGTTTAACACATAATAAAGTAAATAATTATAACACTAAAAGTAAATAATTACTTACCTCTTGATCTTAAACTTGAAACAAGTTAGCAGTTAAATTACTACCTCTACGGTTGCTCACACAAACACGCCAACCAAGTATGAGTCGATTGCTAGTCAACCTTCTCAAACCAAACACCTTGTGTTGAATCAATTCCCAAACGCACCACTTAAGCTAGAACCGAAAACCAAACACCCCTTGGGCTTGAACCGAAATCGCTAAAACCCTAATTAGGGTTTTTCCTAATTCGGTTGAACCGAAAACAAAACAAACCGAAACCCTAAGATTGGGTTTATGTAATCGCCGAGCAAGGATATCAAAACCGAATCCCTAGGTGAGAGATTTAATGTTGTCGATCACAAGGAGAAACAAAGAAAACCGAAAACCCTTGAAAAGGGTTTACCGAATTTGGTAGAGGGAAGAACCGAAAATCCTAAAAAGGTTTTAGGGTTTTCGGTTAGGTTTTTAGGAAATGGGGAGCATAAAAAATAATCTAGTGATTTACGGATTTGTAAGTTGTAGAATGAATGAAGAATGAGGTGTAGGGGTTGTGTTTATATAGGCACATGCCCTAACCCTAATTCTTGTACAACAAAGAAACTAATTTTCCTATTCCCCCTCCTTTAACCCTATAACCGAACAAACACCCCCTTCAAGACTCTTAGGGGATTCGGCCAACAATGGGATCCTAAGGGTTCGGATTTTGTTCCTTTTAGTCCCTTGGTTTTTATATTTAAACTATTCGTTAAGTTAGTTATGTTGATAGAAATAATGCCTAAAAACATTATTAATATTTTTCGACATCTCTACGTTTTGATAATCACAAAATGTAAAAACGATTAATGAAAAATTATTTGTAAACAAGTAATTAGTAGTAAATTTTTATTTTAAAATTTATTCACTTAAAGGTATGAATAAACATATGCTTAATGCTTTTCATGATCAAAGAAATTTTAGTTAACCTCACATTTTTTATAAAAATGTCGCAAACATTTTTATATCTTTTACAAAACATTTTTAGATTGAAAAGAAATGTTTTTTTAAATAAATATTTTGAATTTAA
>BQNB010060748.1:0-36793 GCA_026074375.1 Tanacetum coccineum
AGGCAAATTCCTCTTTTCAAATGTGATTGGGTTAATCACAAAGCTGGTGGGGTCAAACACGATCTTAATCTTGGTTATACATTGGTAGACCTAAATAGTTTAGGCCACAAGGATGATTCATTCATATTAGCCTCACAAGCACGACAAGTGTTTTATGTGAAAGACCAGATAGATAAAAAATTGTCTATTGTCTTTAGAACACCTACCAAGAATTACAAAGATACATATGATGAAGTCGATGAGGAATTTAGTACAGTCATTCACGAGCACAATGATAACATATTGCCACGTTTAAATCGACGTGACTTGGGTAATGAATCACAAAATGACTACTATCGAATCGATTGTGAAGGTATTGCTATATGAAAATCCAAGTGAAGCATGTCATGCTCAAGTTGTCACACTCTGTTTAAGGATTTATGTTTGTTTGCAAAACCTATTTAAGCTTTTGTTTTGCTGCAAATACTCTTGTAAAGGATTTCAATTTATCTATTAATTGTTTACTTTAAGTTCGGTTGATGTGTTTGTATATATTATATCTTGCTTAAGCTGCCAATGCAAGTGTAGTTAATATGACATAAACATTAACTACACTTGCATTAGGTTAGTTCATACTTGTATTTATACATTAGCATTCGCACAATATCTAATATGAAAACAAAACTCAGAACTCATAAACAAGGTGACACTGTCATTATTTATCACATCTAAATCACTAATACAAAGGCCTTTATACTATTGTCTTTATAATGTAAACCCCCAACATCGCTTAGCACATGAAGAATATCAAATTAGACTCAAACTAATAGTCTGAACTCAATTCATGTAGTGAATATCAAATTAGTCTCAAACTAGATAGACTATAAAATCCCATATCTAACCCCTTAAAATTACATAAGTTATCAAAAATGTGTGACCATATGTATCGAATTGTGACTACACTTAAATAATGTGTGACAAAATATGACTTTATGATTTAGACATCTAAATAAATACTTCATGTGACCATATATAACATCTTGAATTTAATCACACAAACACTCAATGTGCCTAATATCAAGGTTAATGATAATTGAGTTCACATTTTTCTATAAATAATAGTCACATGAATATTTCACAATGTGACTATTTTGAATGTATTGGTCATATATAATACCCTTATAATGTGGCCATAAACATAATTTAGATACACATTTGTGATATGGTGTGACTATTGTAAAGCCTATAGTCACATGATCATGCTACAATTAAATGTGACTATACACATTAGGTTTTGGCAAGCAAACACACACTAAACTTTAGACACACATATTAACTTACGTGACCATATTTATTGAATTTTGGTTACACTTAATCATGCATGTCTATGGTTTAGTGTGACCATATATGACATTTGGTCACACTGTTCAAGTGTGTGACATATATTTGTCACTTTTAAATGTATATTGTGACTAATGCTTCAAACTTACTTTTCAGTTGTCACACATTTCAAATTCATATGTGGCTAAATATTCAGCAAAAAATAGCAGTCACTTTTAAATAATGTGTGACAAACTTGACTATATGATTTAGCCACATACACAATTACTTCATGTGACCATATATGGATTTTGGTCACACTGTTCAATTGTGTGACATATATTTGTCACATATGTATATATATAGTGTGACTAATGTTTCAAACTTATTTGTATCTGTCACACGTCCCAAATTATAAGTGACTAAATAATCAACAAAAAATTACCAGTTACCTCTAGTCACATAAATATTCAAATGTGTGACAATGAAATTCCGAAATGGTCACACAAAATGAGTTCAAGTGTGGCTGTTTATTTTATCCTGGTACATTTAGTCACATAAATATCTGACTGTGTGGCCGTTCAAAAAACAGCATGTGTGACGAAATCCCAGATTTGTACTAGTGGACCTCCAAATTCGTCTGTCTTGACCTTATAAATCCATTTAAGTTTGATCAAGTTGACTTTATCTGGATACGACACCAATTCCCAAACTTCTAGTCTTTCAAATTCATGAATTTTTTCTTGCATTGCATCGATCCATGATGGTTCAGTCATTGCTTGTTTGAAGTTCTTTGGTTCTATAGAGGTTAGGGAGGCATCAAAGTAACACACCATGGCGTCAGTTTTGGGTTGCTTTCTGGTGGAGACAGATCAAGAAGGGCCATCGATCACATTTGCTATTGGATGATCCTTAGTCCATCTACCAGTCAGTTCAAATGAAGTGTGGGATGGTCTCACATTAGATGATGGTCCTTGAGAAGTCGAGTCTTTAATGAAGAATTCGTGTGTAGAAGGATCAACATGAATAGTGAGGGATTTAGGGTTCTTTCTTCAACACCTTGATAAATAATTGGAGAATGTTCATGATCTTGTATTGATGGGGAATTTGATAATAGTGCATCTTGGCCAATGGACGTAGACACAGGTGAATCGGCTATTTCAATAGCTCTTGGTGCATCAGCTACTGGAACTATCGAGACAATAATAGTTGGAGGATTGAAGTATTCATCAAGCAAGGATTGGAACAAAGTATCCTAATTATCTCTTTTGGTGGATTACATGTTATGAGGAATAATGTTTGGGTATGAGCCTAACTGGATGTTGTAGGAGTCATAACTTAAAGCCCGAGTCCTGAACCGAATTGTTCAGAAGCCATTGTTGTCAGCTCATCAAATGTCACATGAATTGTTTCTATAATTTTCCGAGTAATCCTGTTATAGATTCTGAAAGCTTTCTTTGCTGGCGCGTATCTAACGAAAATACCAATATTGGCCTTTGCATTCAGTTTACCCAAGTATTCACTGTCATTGGTTAGATAACATAGTGAACCAAAGACATGAAAGAACGATAAATCTGGCTTTTTGTCGTGCTTCAACTCATATGGAGTTTTGTTGTATCAAAGACGAATCAGAGAACGGTTTTGGGTATAACAGGCAGTATTGATTGCTTCGACCTATAGGAACAGAGGAGCTTTTGAAAATATCAACATAGTGCGGGCAGCTTCCACAAGAGTTAGGTTTCGTCTTTCGACAAACCCGTTTTGTTGAGGAGTGCGAGCAACTGAAGTTTGATGCGAAATGCCATCATTTTCATAAAAATCACAAAGAGTCTGGTTAACAAATTCAGTTCCATTATCTGTTTAAACATTACAGACAGTGGCATTCAAATGAACTTGAATATTCTTGATGCATTTGATGATAGCGTCAGGAGATTCATCCTTTGATCTCATAAATTTAACCCAAGTAAATCGCGAGTAATCATCAACAATTACCAAGATATACTTTTTCCCGTTAATGCTCTCCATATGCAAAAGATATAGTTTCTCCTGGTTAGTGTCCTCAGCTTTGGGTTGATGAGAAGATTTCTTGCTTTTTCCTAATGCATACGCTGAACACAGATGATCTTTCTGAAATTTAAGCTTTGGAATGCCTCATGCAAGACCGTCTTTAGCTAGCTTGTTAAGAGTACCAAAGTTGAGATGAGATAAACAACGGTTCCATAACCAGCTCTTAGTCTTTGAAGCTTTTGATAGAAGAAAGATTGGAGAAGTCTTTAGCATGTCATCAAGAGAAATAGTGTACAAATTTGTGTCACGAGAGCCTGAAAGTAGATCAACACCTTCTAAATTCTGAATAAAGCAAGTGTTTTTCTAAAATGCAACTTCAAGATCCGCGTTACAGAATTGTCCAACAGAAAACAAGTTATGTCTAAGCCCTTCAACATAATACACCCTGGAGATAATTACATTCCCTTGCTGATAGTCACCATACGGTCGTTTCCGAATTGGACAGTTCCCATAAATTTACTAACAAAGTTCATGAGCTGAGAGCGGTTCCCTGTTATATGTTTTGAACATCTAGAGTCCAGATACCAGAGGACGATCTGGACAACCTATCATTGACAAGAAAAGAAGAAGATGGAACATCTATGGCATTAGATTCTACAATCTTAGTTTTTTTACTCAAACCTACTGATTTTATTTGTTTGGGTCTCCTATTATAGACTTTAATCTCTGGTTTTGGTGTGTCAGCTGACTTAGGGGTGGTTTCCTTAAGATGCACTATTTTCTTAGGAGTGATCCTAGTTAAAGGGCACGAGTTACCAACTATAGTGAAAAATCTTCCTGTTGGTTTCCACTTAAATCCTACATCAGTGAACACTTTACCCATAGGTTTCCAAGCTTTTTTCTTTTTGTTTCTTTCAGATTTAGATTTTGAACGCACATTCACATCATTCACAAAATCAACAAGACATATAGCATGATTAGCATCAAACAAACATTTGTTACATATATCACACATAGATTCAAACTTAGCATTTCTCACAGAATGCTTAATAAGTGCATTACTAATAGGTTCAAAAACAAAATTCTTCTTATTCAAACTAGATTTAATTATCCTAGGGTGGTTGGTATGTGCTATTTTACACATACCTTTTACCTTATATAACGAGCCCAAATAGCCAAAAACGTGTGAAAAATACAATGTATTTGCTTGTTTTTGTGTTTGTGTATGTGCAGGTACGGATATTAAAGAAATGGACAAAATAAAGACAAAACCGGACAAAAACGAACACGAGAATGGAAAGAGTGCACAAGAGCCGGGAGTTTGTAAGCCAAGGTCAACAAAAGTCAACAAAAAGTCAACTTTGGTCAACTCACAAGATGACAAAACCTTGAAAATACCAAAATAACCCTTAATGTTAAATCATTTTCACTATAAGTCCTTAAATGAATAACACCGTTAGTCCTTTTATATTAAAAGACTAACGGTCGTTAAGTCTATTATAAACCCAAAACCATAAAACCCTTTAACTGAGCCCAACACCAAAACACCAGCCCAAAACCTTTTACTAGCCCAAGTCAACTCTTACTAAAACTCAGTCAAAGAAAAAAAAGGACGCGTAACTTTTCATAGTTACTGTTCATCACCCCTAACCTCAGGGTAAACCAGGGTCGAGTAAGCTTAACCATGGTGGTTTGAAGTCACTTTCAAGCAATGACGCTCCTCTAAGTCACATAGAAGGCATGACACTCTCAACAGACTGCCAGCCTGGCAATCCGCACTCCCACACTAACAATCCAACGGCCAAGATCATTTTTTGAGGAATTTACATCAAATGAAGGGCTTGGATATATTGCTTGGAGATTACTCAACAATTCACACTCAGAGAAAGCACACCTCTTGCCTATATAAAGAAACCTCCTCACACAGAGTTCAATATCTAGCTTAGGAGTAGGAGTAGGGTAGCTTATAGTTTAATTTTCCAGCTTAAAGTTTAATTTCATGTAATTTACCTTTTCACGTATTGTAATTCTTAAAAGTTTCAATAAAACTCAGTTTCATTTAATTTCATGTTTTAATTCAAGCTCTTTCTTAATGCAATTCTGTTTAAATACATCATAATCTCCTCATAAGTTCCTTTTAAGCTACTCTAGCTTGTTATACTCAGTTAAGCTTTTAAAAGCTTAACCGAGCTTTGTTAATGCTTAATTCATCTCTAAATTAACCTCAGCTTATTTTTGGAAGGGAAGCCAGTTGTGGATGGGCTTCTAAGACCACACCAGCTTATCTTAAGATAAGCTGGAGCTTTTTGAATAGCTCCTTGAGTAATTTAATAGCCTTTTTTTAGCTAAGGCTTTTGTAAGTTCTAATTTTCCCTTTCTAGCTTTACTTTGGCAAATTAGCTTAATACTGCTTATTGCTCGCTTATTCCTGTTTAGATTAGCTTTAAGTTGCTTATTCTAGTAGTTTAATACTTGTTATAGTTACTAGTTAGATTAAATCTTAGTTTGCTTGTTATTATTATAAAACAGTGAAAAAAATCAAAAATAGTAGCATAGTTAGTTAGCTTATTGTTCTGGCTTATTTGCATGTTTAATATTGTTCATTAAGTCTGTTTATAGCTTGTCACTATCTGGTATCTCATTTTCAAAGCTTAAATCTAAGTCTATTAACTTAATAAGGAATTAAGCAGATTTAAAAGGGGTTTGGGTCAAGGTAGTACTAACTTGAGTTAGTACTGCCAAGGTCCTCTTGGTTCTTTAAACTGAAATTAATCTTCAAATTTAAGTTCCTAAGGCAAGGATTAAAGGATTTTGTTAGGTATAATCAAGTTTTAATCAAGTTAGTGTGTAGTTGTTTAAATCTGTTAGCAATAATTCAGTTTTATATACATTTTAAGCTCAAGCTTGTTTTAGCGTCGCTATTTGCTAGAACAATTCTGTATTGCTCTTAATTTGGTTGAATAAAGTTGTAAAAACAGATTTATAGGTCTGCATTTGTTAAATTGAGCTTTGGTCATTTTCTTTGTGTCAACTACACACAGTCAAAACAGCCTAAATTCCTTTTTCTAGCTTAAAAATTAGGATAGTTAGAGTTTAAATTAGCTTCTAAAATTTAGTATACAAATAGATTATAGGCCTCATTAGATAGGTAGGGATTATTTCAAGTTAATTAGCTTTATTTATACATGTGATTTAAAGTCTGCAATATTGTCCTTGTATTTTCATTAATTGTAGAAAACCACCAAAATTATATTAAGTCCTGCAACACCTTTTTCAAATAGCTTTTTCTTTGTGAATTTGATTTTCAAAATAGTTTTTGAATAGTGTTTTAAGTAGTGTTTTAGACAAGCTTTCTAATGGTATAAGTGGTTTAGCCATAAGGATCCATTTGATGGCTTAAAAATAAGCTCAAAAAGTCCCTTTTGTCTGTTTTCAAAACTGTTATGCACCAAAGTGCTTATTTTTTTTTTTTACCTTATGGCTTATAGTTATGCTTATTTCAGGATCATTCTGCTTATATGTTAGTTTGTTAAGTTTAGGTAGCTTATTTAGTTTTTAGTATTTAGCTTAATCAAGATTTCTAGCTAGTTTTGGTTATTAGTAAAAAACCAAAATCCTTTAGTGTAAAACTGTCTCTATTTTAAGCTCATTTTGATATATATAAAGATAATGGCCCCCGTGTAGGTAATTGCCATATACCTATGAGTTTCAAATATAGTGCGTTTGGTTACTGGTATGTACTAATTTACACATACCATTTGTACACTATATTAGGCCAAAAAGACCATAAAAGGACAAAATTGCATTATATATTGTATGTTTTGTGTTATTCTTGTGCAGGGAACAGATATGGGACAAAAAGACCAAAAAGAAGCCTAAAAAGGACAAAACCGGACACGAGAATGAAAGAGCGTAAAAAGCCGAGGGCAAAGTGTGCATTTATCGAGGAAAGACCCAATACAAGTCCTTAAACCCCAAAAATCCCAAAACCGTCAAAGTAAATAACACCATTAGTCCTTAAAACATCAAAAGGACCAAAGGTCGTTAAAATTTACACTACAAAAACCAAATGGTCTTAACACTTGTTAAAGTGTTATATAACACTTCCCACTAATTCACTTCCTGGCCCAAACAATAACCGAATCCCAAATCCATATCCACCTAGCCTAATTTTTTTATAAACACGGGTACAAAGAAAAGTCAAAATTACTATACATCTTCTCAACGTTTCCCTCCCATTTTCACTATTACCACACACACACAGGGTAATAATTCCCAAACCCCGTGCTTCTAGAAGGACTGCCTTGACAAGCTCTGACATGTACTTACGCCACGCTGGCGATCCGGAATCATACTATTAGATGAATTGACGTGGAGGACAAATCAAGGGCTCAAATTGATTGATCATGAGTTGGTTATGATTGAAGGGTTGAGATGAGAAGAGGGGGGAGCGTCCCTGGATCTAGAATAATCTTCTCTAGACTATAAATAGAAGAGAAGCTCACACAGCTTAATCCATCTAGGAGTAGGAGTAGAGTGGGTAGTTTAATTGTAGCTTATTTTTAGCTTATTATTGTTTTCTTAATGTAATTTCCTTTTAAAAGCAGTGTAATCTCTTTTGAAGTTAATAAAATTTTGTTTTCATTGTGCCTTAAATTCTGTCTTAATTTTTAGCTAATTGGTTTAAGCGTTTCTTACTAATAAGCTCAAATAAGCTCTTTACTCTCTCAACTTCAGCTTATTAAGCTAAGTTTGTTTCAAGCTTAACTTAAAAAGCTCATTACTCAATTCTCTCAAAAAGGTAATGAATAAGCCAATGGAAGATAAGCCAGATTAGGATGGGCTTATAGGGCTTATTCTTAGCTTATCTCACAAGCTAGCTTGTTGATAAGCTCTGTTGAGCAACTTAAATCCCTGTTTTGTGCAAGGGATAAGGTACATTTCATTTCTCACTTTATAACTTAATTTCATTTAACTGCTTAAATGTCTACTTATTTGCTTATTACTTCTCATTACTTGCTTAATTCTATTTCAATAGTCTTAATAATGTTTTAAATTGTTAGAACATAGTTTAGATTGGCTCAGTTCTAAAAATTACTTTAATTTGCCTAAATAAGCCATAAATATGTCTTGTTATGTAGCTTAGTTTAAGGTGCTTATTTCCTGTTTGTTTTTACTTAGTTGATTATAATTTGCTTTGTTAGTTATCTATTTTCATAAGTTTTAAGCTTAATCCACTTTTTGAAGCTTAAAAATGGATACTTCATTTTTAAAGGGGTGTTTGGCACAAGGCAGCACTAATTTGAGTTAGTGCTGTCAAGGCTATTTGGTGCTTTAAATAGGTTTTAAGTTTCATATTTAGGATTATAAAGATAGGATTCAAGGTTATTGTTAAGTTAGATATAGTTTTTAACAAGTTTGAAGGAAATTAGTTTGAATCTGTGAGCATTAGATCTGCTTCATAAGCATTTCTTGTTCAAGTTAGTTCTAGCTGCCTAGGTTACTCAATTTGCTCTTGTTTCTAGTGTTTAATTTAGTTTAGATTCATGTCCTTAGCCTGCATCTAGTTGTTTTAAGTTTTGGTTGTTTATGTGTCAATTGCATCAAATAAGAAAAACAGGCAAACTGCCATTTTCAAGCTTAAATTTAAGATAGTTAAAGTAGTTGTTAGGTCTTAAAATTTTGTGCACAAGTAGACTGTAGGGTAGTTTAAATCTGTTTGAACTTATTTTAGCTTATAGAGCTTATTTGGTCATCTGTTTTTAAGCCTACTTTTAGCATTTTGTCTTTAAAAACTAAAAATAACACTCAGTACATACTGAGTGTAAAAGCCTTTTTCAACTAGCTTTTTCTTAGCTTATTTAGATTTCAAAATGTAATTCAATGGCTGTTTTAAATAGTTTAGAGGTCAAGCTTTTAAGATTTTCAAACCACTAGTCCATAAGGTTCTTCTAGCTAACTTAAAAATAAGCTCAAAGTAGCTGGTTTGTCTGTTTTAAAAACAGTTTTGAATCAACATGCTTTTTGGCTTTTTCAGCTTTTAGCTTATTGTATTTGCTCAAATTTGGTTCATTCTAGTTTTTTAGATTAGTTATAGGGCAGTAGTAGCTTATTTTACTTAGGCTTAAGCTTAATTTTTGCTTATTTTGTTTCTTTAGTTTTGAAAAAAGCCAAAAAGTCCTTAAGTAGAATCTGTCAAATTGATAAGCTGTTTTCTAGCTTATTTTTGATTTTGAAAAAAGATGTTTTCACAAAAGTTGCTTATTATAAGCTGTTTAACAAATTTGCTTTTTAAAGTTTTTTCAAAAAAATAAAAAAGGGAAGAGGGGAAATTGTGAGTGAGCTAGGCTCGAACTCACAACCTCTACCCTCCTCAACCTTTTATAAACCTCAACACACACACTCTTACCGCTGCGCCTTTGGGACTTTTAAGTCCAAGGGTGCACCTTTTATTCTATTATTATCTTTTTGAGCTTTTTATCAATAAGCAATTCGTGTGCTTATTAGTAGGTCTTATTTTTCTTACAATCATTTCATCATTAGAAACTTTTAGGAATTTTCTTAGAATTTCAGCTCAAAGTTTAATAATTTTCGTGCATTTATTTTCATTAAAAACTTTAAAAAATCATAAAAAATAGAAAAATAATCAAAATTTTTTTTTCCTGAAAATTTTCTTTTATCATAATTTAGGTTTAGAAATTAAATTTGTTTCCGTAGGACTTAAATTTAGTATACTTGCTTAAATATCGCGTTTTTAATTCCCGTTTACGATTTCATGTTTACGTTTTTAATTGACATTTCTTGCTTACATGTTTTTGTGCATTTAAATACTTGTTATTAACGTTTAGTAGGATTTAGAAAACCCAAATCAAAAATCTTTTAGACCATTCGAAATGCGCGATCACGAACTTAACCGATTTTCAATTCACGCTTCGCCGAGGAAAAACGACCCGGGAGGTTCTTGATATAACGTTTTGGTTAAAAGCGTTTATCTTAAACCCGACGGAAAATACTTACTATACTATAATTGTTACATCCTTATATACTTATATTATATATAGTATGTTAGGGCGTGATCAGTTACCTATCCGGCTAACACAAACGGGATTCGTCAATCCCAATAGGCCTATTCACAATATTCACGTTCACTCGCAAGTGATTAATGGTCCATGATGGTGGGGGTCTTTTGGCATAAAGGGACTTAGACAACAGATGCAATAATATATCAGGATAACATACATTTAGAAAACACTTGTATTCATGGTTTATAGCATGTATCCCCCTCACGGGTTTATGAAATAGAAGATTTAAAAGTGAGGCTATGAACTCACCTTAACAATATAGGGAAATCTGATTGATGGCAAAAGTATATCAAGTGAAAGTAACGGCTTCGTCATGCAACCTGGGGTGATATGTCAAGTCTTAGTGTGATAGTTTATGTTTCAAAACTTCATAAAGTTTAACGTATATCTTTGATTTATTAAATTATGGAAATATTGTATCGCTGTTCGGGCTATCATAATCCAGAGGCCATGTAGTATCGTTTGAGGAGCCAGGGCACTTTAAATCGTAAACCCATCAAACTCGTCAAAACAAAAACTCAAATGAAACCCTTCATATGAAATTCCCTAGTAACGTGATACGATAAGATTTTTAAGTTTCTTCAAAAGTTAGTTGATGATAATTTATGTTAAATATATAACGAAATAATGCGTCGATTTATGATTAATAACGATAAATGTGTCGGGTTTTAATAAAATCGAGTTTTATAATATTAATATATATTTTTATAATTTATATAAAAATATTATATTTTATATTTTTAAGTTTGCAAAATTGGCAATATATACCCTTGGTTTATAAACTTTTACAACTTTAGTCCTTTATATATAAAGTATATATAATTTAAACCTTTAACTTTGAAACTTGGCAAAATAGGTCCTTATAGTTATAACTTTAGAATAATGACATTTTCAGCCCCTTTAGTTATAAATTTCAGAAAGTTACGATATATACCCCTATGCATGGAAATATTTGCAAAACAAGTCCAAAAAGCCATGCAAGCTTATTTTAGGATTCCAAATGATATTTGCAGGTTATAGCTTATTAGAATAAGCTAAAATAAGATGTTCTAACATAACAAAAGTTTAGAAAAAGGATTCGTTAGCTAGAAAATCAAAACGGGTCATTTTTAGGGTTTTAATAAAAAACACATGGGTTTGAGGATTCAAAGCTTCAAACAAGAGTTCATATATGATCTTAAGAGTATTATGAACATTCTAATACAGAAGATTATAGCTTATTGGAATTAAGAACTAAGCTTACTTGAGCTAGAAATGGGTCAAAATGGGGTTTTCGGGTTCGTACGCCTAGTAACGACTTCAAGGGCTCCTTTTTCTTGATTCTTGGCTTCTATTCTGAGCTTAGGGACTTCACTTGATCCTTCTTGGTCTGAGTTAAGACTCCATTGTTGTATTTGATGAGTTTGTTCGTGTGAGTTGTTGTTTTGAATGGTTTGCATGGATTCGGCTATTTATAGGGTTGAAACACCCTTGGTGCCCAAGTTTTAGCTATGAAAGGTGTCAAGAGTTGTAGATAGATGACTAATGGAGTCTATAGGGTGAGTGTTGTGAGCTAGAAGTGTAGATTTGCAAGGTGGAAGGTGTATGAGAGTTTTCAGCTACAAGGAGGTGACAAGGAGGTATCTAGAAGCCTTGGAGCTTAAGGGTGGTGATGGAGGTGATTGTAAGGTGCTAGGGTGGCTGCTAGGTGATGTCATGGTGATGCAAGGGGAGGTGCTTGAGGTGCTTGCGTTGCTTAACTTGGGTTAAAAATTGCAAGAAATAGGTTGGCTTTTGTGTCAGGTTCCTTTCATTTCGGGTTAGGGTTTTACGTTTTTAATTCATGTTATGGTTAGGGTTTAAGATAGTTTAGGGTTTAGGATTAGTGTTAGGATTAAGGTTTAGGGTTTAGTTTTAAGTTTTAGGGCTTAGTTTTAGGTTTAAAGTGAAATTAAGGTTTTAGGGTTTTGTTTAGGGTTTATGATTTTAGATTAGGGTTTTAGATGACTTAGGGTTTAAGTTTAGGGTTTAGGAGTTATGCATTAAGTGCTTATACCTTGTGTTAAAGTGGTGGTAAGAAACTAGAATGAATTTAGAGGTAAAATGACCTAGTTTGACTTTCTTGCATTATTGACTTGTACATTAAGCTTTAGAAAGTTGTACATTGTTTTAGAGGGAAAAGTTATTCAAATATGGTGAATTTGTACATTATAAAATGCTTTTAAAGGCTTGCACATTCATTTTATATGTATACATTACATATAATTAGGGTTTTTGAGTAAAGTTAAACGTTTAATGCTTGATTTGAATAAGTTTTGAAAGTAATTTTAAATGGGACAATGTACTTGGTTAAAAATGGATATTAAGATATAGACTTGGACATATTAGGATGTTAGCATGATGTAAACAAAGATGGAATAGGAATAGGTAGTTGGTGACGCTCGTTTACTTTAGAATTGTAACTAGGTTTACATATGGAATGGAATAATAACGAAAATTATTTCAGTTGAAAAGGTTTTGTACTTAATATAGTAAGTAGATATTACATTGATGGAAATACTGGAAAATTACGAGTTGTTATAGATCGAATCAAGTTTTTGGCGCCGTTTGCCGGGGAGAAGTGTATGATTTTCGCGAAGTATTTGAAGTTAGTGCCTTGAAGATCCTTCCCCTGTAGTTATTGTTTATAATTTTTCTATTTTATTTTATTTAAACCATAATAATACAAAAAATATTTTGTTTTCAAATTTATTTTTATAAAATACAAAAAAATTGAAAAAATATAAAAAAATACGTTGTGTCAGTTGTAAAAACGGCTCACTTCTTGATTTACAAATCTTTAAGAGAGGTTTTAAGGAGGGTTCGATCAACGAACGACGACCGAAAGGAGAAGGTTTTTAAACGCTTCGGCCTTACCGCTCTAGCTTTTTTGTGCGTTTTTCTAGAGAACTACCGTACACTTGTTCGACTTTCGGTTTCCAAAAATATTTTTCTTTCCTATTTTTAGTATTTCTTTTCCTTATGTATTATTTGAAAATTCTATAAATAATCTTCTTTATCCTCTTATTCGTTTAATTATTATTCTCTTAACCATCTTATCCGACAATTCTTCAAAATGTCTTGGTTTTCAAGATGCTCGTGGTGTGGAGGTCTATTTAACGGTGGAAATTGTCGGCATTGTACCAATGTGAGTTTTAGAGATGAACCCATATATGACTCTAATTCTTATAATCAAACTCTCGATTTTTCTAACTCACCTTCACAACCCCAAACATCTAATTAGACACATATGGAATTGTTTTAATTCGAATATCGTTGAAAGAGAGTGTACGTTGTCTACGGGCTTGTATTTTGCAAGTGGTGTGGATATGCTCTTAGTAAAGGATTTTGTTCGTTTTGCCCTACAAGAGATGAAAACTCATTCATTGATGCTCCTAATCCAAACTCTTTCATGATTCCAATTGATTTCAACACGCTCCACCACCCAGAAAGAATCATACTGTGAGAGTTAATTGTTGGGAACGATTCTCACTACGGTTATGATTATCCACCTCAGTTTATGCTTGTCTATGAGCAGGAACCGAGCTACAATCAAAACTTTAGTGATAATTATTATCCACAAAATTCACCAAGTTTTCCACAACAATATCTTTGCTGTGAAAATTGTGGGGGTCCTCATAATGATTTCAGTGATTCATACGTAATGATATCAAAACACTTTGAAAACTTAACCTAGCTTTCTTAGTTTTAACACACACCACCCAATATTCCATCAATCATCAGCCTCTGAATATTCAAGAGAACCCTAATTGGCAAAAGATCTATGAACTTCTTCAAATGATGCAATCATCTTGTGAAAAGTTACTTCAACAACAGTAGGCGGCTGACATAAATCAATCACCTCTTCAACAAATGAGTCTCCAAGAAATGGAAGATTTAAAGCAGCATTATTTAAATGAAATACTAAGTTTAAGTAATCAAATTCAGATTAAAGATTATAAAAAGAAAGAGCTTCAGCAGGTGGCTAATCTTAGTACGTATCCTTCGCAACGTTTCAAATCTTTTTGCTATGATGATGATGACTATGATTACGAGGAGAGTACTATTCCTTTGAACAAAATTGAGTCTCAAATACCTCCGTCTATTGCTATCACACCCGTTTTACCGACTTTGGAACCCGAGGACTCTCTAAGTATGGGGACAAGCATCTTAGCACTATTCCTAAAAATGATTCAGTCAATAAGTTAATAATAGGTTCTAGTGTGAGTTCCTTGTCCCAATCCTACTAAGGAGTCCAATGATTTAACCGATTCGAAGTTGTGTTGTATGTTATGCTCCGTTTGTGATGATTCTTCTTCTAAGAATGAGGGTTTAGATGATATCGTTTCTATTCCACCGGGAAAAGAAATTGACCACTTAGATGCCATACCCGATTCAATACAATCTTTGCTTAATCGTGCTAATTTGATAATTTTTCTTATCGAGGAGTTCGCCGGTGAACTCGCTCCTATCGATCCAATTCCATCGGGAATTGTTGAAGCCAATCCGGAAGAAGATATTCGTCTAATTGAAAAATTGTTGAATGATGATTCATCTCCTCACTCTCTGGAAGAACTTAATTCTAAGATTCCTGATGCTATTATCGAATCTTTCTCCCCACCTCCTATCCCCTTCGAGGATAGTGACTCTCTTATGGAGGAGATCGATATATTTCTTGCTCTAGGTGACTCGATACCACCGGGTATTGAGAATGAAGACTATGACTCAGAGGGGGATATTCTTTTTCTTGAAGAATTGCTTAACGAAGATTCACTTTCACGTCCTGAGTATGAAACATTCCACATTGATCGTTATAATGTTCAATCATCTATTCGTCCTCCTGAAAAACCACCGGATGATGATGGAATCTACTTTAATATTGAGCCTAGTCCGGGAGATGTAACTACAAAGGTGGTGGATGATATTTCTAATAATTCGACAAGTTAACTTTATGTTCATGTGCCTAATGTTTTACCCACCCATCCCACCTTTTATCCAGTGTTTGACACTTTGCTTCCATTTTCATCCGAAAATGAGGACAAAGTTTTCAATCCTCGAATTCTCATTTCAAAGGATGAGAAATCTCCTCATCTTTTATCTCATCGGGGCTTTAAAGTTTATTAATGATTTTGAAAGCCCGATGATGATTTATGGAGGGGACATTCCTATCTTGGATGTTCCTTATCTATCCTCTTTGACCAAATCAAGTATGGATGTCAAGTTAGGCTCGTGACTCGGTTAACAAAAACAAGCTCTTCATGGGTGGCAACCCATGCTTATCCTTAGTAGTAGTATATTAATATAATAAGTATGATGTGAGGAGGCTCGCCTCTTCCTTTCTTGTGTTTCATGTTTTGTGTTTTGTGTTTTGTGTCTAGGATTGCCCAGATTATAAAGACTCTCGTGCTCGTGGTTTTGTCCATCGTCAACTCGATCTTTAATCCTTAGCATGCTTATTCATGGGAATCTGATATCCTAGATCTTATTGATTTAACCTTTATCTATTAGCATAATTAATAAACGGCTTTAGATTTGCGTAGAGACCCCTTAATATTTGGATTATGCCTTGAAATTATTATGGGGTGACAGTCTCACATTGAGGACAATGTGTAGTTCTAGTATGGGGGGGATCTTTCAATTCGATCTTACTTGCATTTGCCTTGTCTTCACGTAACCCCATTTTCCACCAAAAATAGCAAAAATATGCCAAAATTAAAAAATTTCAAAAATAGAATAAGTGTTTTGACATGATGTTTTGTCTTTTTAAGGAATAAATTTTGACTTGATCGAGCATGTTTGCGCTCTTGCTTGCCCCTAACTTTTATAATTTTAATGCTTTTGCTAGTCTTTTATACAAGTAGCTTTCAAAACGCAGAATCTAGCTTGAAAAAAGCCAGTAAGTTTGCAAGTTTCCAATATAGACTTTAAATATGCCAATGCTTGTTTTATTGTCTATGCATTCGGGATCTTTTATTAAAGATTTTAATTTGCGAAGAACAAAAAAATGATAGAGTTTTATATAAGTTAGATGCTAATCACATAGTAGTAGTTGGATATCTTTCAAGCTCATAAGGAGGCTTTATACTTGTGGCCTTTTTGCTCTCATTAGCTTAATAAAGTTATATAATTGTTGAATAAATAATGTTATTTAGGGTTTTTGCAATTCTAGTTAAATCACCTTCGTAGAGATTCCTTTGGTGAAAGTAGTTACACATCGAGGTTGTTTGTCAGTGTTGTAGGAAATAGGCTACCCGATTCCTGATGGATCTGTACGTTGTCTAGGTTGTTTTTTAAAAGACCACATGACATGAAATTTGGCTATAATAATAATAATGTTATGTAATAAACCAAAGCCAAAATAAGACCACTACCTCTTGCCAGCTCACAATCGATGTGGTAGTCGTTTAAAAAGGTGGATTTGGTATTTATAATAATAAAATGTGGCTGATAAAAGTTTACTGCCTCTTGTCGGCTCACAACCGATGTGGCAGTCTTCTAAATAAGGCACATAGTAATAACTCGAGACTGATAAAAGTTTGTTGCATCTTGCCGGCTCACAACCGATGTTGCAGCCTTCAAAAATGTCGAGGATTACCGAGGTCGAAATAAGACTCCTGGACCATGGTCGGCTCGCATACCGGATTGTGGCATTTGTTTAACGGGACGCGGCGTTAATAATGTTGCATAATAATAATAATAAAAGACAAATTCGGACTCGGAGGGACTATCTAAAAAGGATAACCACTAAATCATGCGAAATTAGAACCTTAATGTGGACCTTATTTTTACCATATCGTCTCTTTAGGAAAGGATTTCAAACTAATTGTGGTCTAAACCGGGTTTACTTTATAAGACATTAATTTATTTGTCACCAATAATAATAATAAAATATTTAGAGGATTTAGGAAATAAGGGAGCGGAAAGTAGCTATGTATTCACAATTAGCATTTATGAGTAGTGTTAGCATTTTAACTTGTATTTAACAATGATTTTGTTTTTAAGCTTGGTTTGGGGCAGGTAAAAAATCAAGGACGATGAATTTATCCTTTTAGTGTTTCTTGTTCCGTGATAGTAATGTATGAATGATAGTAAATGCATAAAAATGGTAAAACGGGGAGCTTTCAAAACTAGTGATTTCTTAATCCCCTTAGATGAACACTTAGCTACTTTTCGAGGTAATTAGTCTAAGGGGGTTGAACATTTTGGTTTTCTAAGTGTGTATTTATGACATTGCGTGAGGACACGACAATAGCTTAGTATGGGAGATTTTGGTATGTGCTTAAATACACATACCTGTTACCTAATTAATTAAGCTAAAAAGACCAAAATCAGATAAAAATGCATTGTATATGTATGTTTTGGGATTTGTGTCTTGCATGTACGGATGTTAATTAAAAAGGACAAAAACGAAGCAAAAACGGACAAAGCCGAGCACGGGAATAGAAAGAGCGCATAAAAGTAAAGCCAAAGGCGAATTTATCTTGAGTCTTAACCAAACCCAATACCATTAAACTTTTAACCTAAAAGAAACCCTAAAACACTTACACCGTTAGACCCTAAATGCTTACACTGTTTGTCCTTATAGTATTTCATCGTTAGTCCTAAACCTAACAATCCCCTTATAAACCCTTAACCCCCGTTAATCCTTTAAGTTTATAACTCTTTCAACCCGACCCAAAATAATAACCCAATCCAAAACCCATAACCCAAGTCAACCTTATTAATAAGAACGGGTCAACGCCCCATTCACTGTACATCTTTTACACCTTTCCCTCTCTTTTTATTTTCACCATAACCACAACCAGGGTAAAAACTTCACTCTCACACACTCTCCTCTCCTTCTAGAAGCACGATGACTCATGCCATGATGTTTTTGGCATGCCAGCTTGGTAATCCGTGCCAATCATTGAGTGAAAGGGACGTGGCACTAGAACCAAGGGCCAAGATGATTGCATGGGAATGAAGCATGATTGAAGGGACGAGATTGAAGAAAGAGGAGCGTTTTAGCTTAATTTTAGCTTATTAATGTAATTTTTAGTTTATTGTTCCTTTTAATGCATTTTTACTCTTAAAAGCTTGTAAACTTTAAAGTTCTAATAATCTAATTTTGGGTAATGTAAACATTCAAGATAAATGAATGTACAAGTAATCAAAGCACATGTACAAGTAATATAACATCTCATTTGAATATGAATTCCCTCCAAAATTAGGTACAAGTCCTTTAAAGCATAATGTATAAGTCATTAATGCACGACATTCAAAATAGCCGTTTTACCTCTATTTTCCTAAGGAATCTTGTACAAACTATTAAGTACAAATTACAAGCAAGCAATTCTCTACATTTACATTCTATTTACCTTCTCATTTCATGGAATTACACAAATTCAAACCAAGAAACCTTAACCCGAGCTAGTTTCTAAACCGTGACCCGTTTCTTTGTTTATACCCATTTAAAACCTAAACCATTAATAAAATAAGGTGTAAATACTTAATATACAACATTACAATTCATATTCCATCCTTGTAACACCAATGTACATGAAAAATAAACTAGAAACCCTAACCGAACCAAAAACCCTACCCGGCACCCTTTTCCCTCCATTTTACCCATTTAAAAACTAAACCAAGCAACCAAGCTCCTCTATGACTAAGCTACTTCAACTATAAGCAGCTTACAAGCACCTTAAATCCATTTCTTGGTCACTAAGTTGGCCACATCCTCTCCTTGTTTCTCCTTTTTAGCCGCAGCCACAAATCACCCCAAACCACAACACACCTTGCAATCTAGTTCGTAGCCCTCATTTCTACACCCTAGTCATCCTTGCTTCATCCCAGAGCTTGTCCTTAGTCACGTTCCTGGTTCCTTAACTCTTTAACTTTGCCGCCAAGGGTTTTATACCTATAAATAGGCACGCACCCTTCTCATTTCAAACACACACATTCAATTCTCATTTTATGTAGGTCCAAAGTCTGGGATCTGATTAGCCTTTTGTAAGACAATAGCTAACTTCTTTACGTATCCGATAAAAATAAAATGAACAAAGTTAATAATTATCCTCAAAATAATTACTTAACCCTTGCTTGATGTATGAAATTTAATGGTTTGATGCCCGTTTACATTGAACGCTAATTTTTGGCGTACGCGATTTAACCTAACGTTTACGATTTAAAGCAAACGCGTACAATACAAAAGGTACATTGTGGATTTATTGACGTCGTCGATGACTTGAAAACACAAGGTGTTATAATATCTCCTAAGACATCTCTAAGATAACTATTATCACTATTCTGTTACATAAACAGACTTAACTAAATAAGAACAGTACTAACTATATAACTGCCAGACTTAACTTAGTACTGGCAGACTTAACTATGTCTACCAGACTTAACTCTATAACTACCAGACTTAAGTCTATTTATAATAATTCCTAACAATACTCCCCTAACTTGAACTTTACTTATGATCTTCAAGTTTCTTTGAGTGTCTTCATTATAAGCTTCTTAAGGATTTTGTAAGCATTATCTTTGGAATTATTCTTGAACTTCAACATGATGATTTTCCTGTATAAACAGGTTCTTGACTTCTATCAGCAACTCTTGAAATCATCACTAAGGATATTTGCAGCATCAAATCTTTTTAGCAACACTTGAATAAGCAGCAACATTGACTATATGTACATCAAATCATAAAGTTTCAGTCTATTCTCATCACTTCCAGGTGTGTTAACTCCTGTGAGAGGTGAATCATTGAAAATTTAATGGATTTGATGTCTCTTTACCAGTTAGCCATTAACTCTGGAGTAGCCAATGTTTGGTTTATAAACCATGGTACATTGATAACCATTTCAACTCTTAGTACATGAAACATGGTGAGTTGAAATACCATATGATTTTTAGCAAATCATCAGCTATCAACGGATTTGATTAAGCCTTTACCAAGTAACCGTTTGCTCTTGGGCTAGCTAATCCTTTGGTGGAATCATGACATCACCCTGGTGGATTAATAACCAGTTCAACTTTTTGAACATGAATCATTGGTAAGTTGAGTACCATCCAGTTTTTGGTAAACTGTCAACCATATAAATGGATTTTCCACAGCCTTTACCACAAGCCATAACCTTGTGGGCTAGCCAACTCTTTACAAACATAGATATGGTGAGTTGATAACCATACAATTTTTGGCAAATTGTCAGCCATAAACGGATTTGAGAAGTCTTTACCAAGAGCCGTTTGCTCCTGGACTAGCCAGTCCTTATGTCTGTTAGACATGGTGGACTGATAACCATTTGTTGTGTTAGTGCATAGCACCTCCACCAAGTGTTATCTCTTCTCAACTCCATTTTACATAAACAGCTCTCTATCTATATACCACAGCTCTGAAAATTCTTTCAAACATTTACAAATTTATTGCTGCTGAGCTTGTTTCTCAATTAACTTCAAGAGTTGATAGCAGACCTCATCTTTTCTATCTCCCAAAAGCTTCTTTTCAAGCATAGCTTTGCAAACTCTAGGTGGTAGTGGATACTTAACCTCAGTCAGCATATAGATGTGTGCAGCCTCCAAAGTTAAACAATGAACAGCACAACTATGAAAATATCTCCAACTGAGTACCTTTTGTTGATGTGCTAAACTCCAAACAGCATCCTCTGTAGATGGTGGATCAAACATAGTCTTTAAATCCCCCCATAAAACCCTTTCAAATTCTTCTTCAGGCCTGTTATCTCCATACTTCAACATCATCAGCCTATATAACTCCTTGAGATCATCTCTTGTTAAATCATTCAATAAGCCTTGAAAGTTCACATATACTACATCTGTGTTACCTTCCCTGATGATCTGATAAGCACCTCTCTTTCAAGTCTTGATAATCTGCCATTTGACTATTTTTGCAGGTGCTGGTCCTTGTGGAATTGAACCTATTGGAAACTCTTCTAAAGATGGTTCATCCACTCTTTCCTCCATGTAAGCTTCAACATCCTCCTCAGTACCATACTTTTTAGATTCAGGCTTCTTCTGCAATCCTTTCCTTGCCAAAGATTTTCTTTTAGTATATCTTAAAACTGGCTTTTTAATCTCAACTTCCTCTTATCTCTTCATTGACTCTTTATCATTGACTCTACACCAATTCTTTTCCTACTCTCTTTCTCTGTATCCATAGGCACAAACCTTTCCATGCTTCTCATTAAATACTCAAATTTTTCTTTAAGTTCTTCATCTGTAAGCTTCTTTATCTGAGCCAATTTCCATCCACCCTGATTCTTCAAATAAGTGGCCATATACTGTCTTTGCTGAGCCTGAGTCATTGGTTTATCTCTTTGAGCTTTTGCCTTTTGCTCTGCAATAAGTTTTCTTCTCTGACTTATCAAACCCACCATTCTCTGAGCATAATCAGCCTCAGATACATCTTCTCCTGCAATCTCTTTGACCAGATCTGCATTTGCTTCCAATTTAGCCCGAATTGTGTCCCAATCTTCTTCTGTATAAAACTGAGCAGCCTCTTGCACTTGAGCCATTCTTTTCTTTTGAGCTTCAGACAACTCTAACTCCTCTTGCAATCTTTTTGCAGCCAATTCATCCTGTCTTTTTAGTTCTTCTCTCCTTGCATTTTCAGCCTCCTCCTCAGCTTGTATTCTTGCTATTTCTGCCAAACTAGCCTGCTCTTCTCTGATTTGTTTCTTTGTTCTTTTGGTCTGAGGAGTCTCTTCAAGTACTGCCTTTCCTTCTCTTTGACTAGCACTAACATGTTCACCACCAGAACTAACTTTTTCACTAGCAGACTTAATATCTGTGAAACCAGTACTAACATCTTCGAAACCAGTACTAACATCTTCAGCATCCAGTCTCCTCCTTACTCCAGTCTTAACATTTCTCCTCTTGGTCTTGATTTGACTAAGGGCTTCAGCTAGAGTTTCAGCTGCTTCTAAACCTTGAGGACTAATATCTGTTTCTCCTGAAGATTTGCCTTGTTTGGGAGTCTCAAAAACTTCTGATTCATCTTTTTGTAAATTCCTCCCCTGTTTGGAAGAATTTTCAGCAGCCTCATCTTCTGAATCAGTGAGAACCACTCGTCTGCTCTTGACAACCTTTTCCATTTTCTTAACTTTCTTCACCAACTTCACTATTGCATTCCCCATAGTCTGCTTAGTCTGCTTGAGATCCTTCTCCAAGCTTTCAATCCTGGTCATTAACTGTGGAACCAGTTGAAAAAGATCATCTACTGACATGTGCCCTGTTTCTGCCTCATGAGTATGAGTAGGAGCCTGGGTTTGTGGAATGTCAGATTCTTGTCTAGGTGAAGATGGTTGGTGTTCAGGTGATGGTTGCTCAAAGGGGTGCTCCATGGTTTCATGTTCAGGTGCAGTAGAAGGTGATGAAGGTTCAGATGTTGGTTCAGTTACAGGTGTAGGTGGAATGGTGGTGGATTCAGTTGGTGCAGGTTGAGATGTAGGTGGTGGTGGAACTGTAGAGGATGATGGTTGAGATTGAGTTCCAGCTTGATCTGCTTGACCTGCATTTTGAGCAACAACAGGCAACATAGCAGGCAATAAAGGTCTTGGTACCCCCCTAAAACCCCTTTTCATGTTTCCAAAAATCTTTTTGGTCAAGGCCACAGCCAAATAAGGGTGTTTGCTTTCAGTTTGTATTTCCAAAATCATTTGTAGAAAGCGAGGGTACATCAAAAACTTAGTTTTACTTTTCAAATTAGCCACCATTCCATCAAAAATCAATTTTGAAAAGTTATAAACCCTGCCAGTGGAAAGACAAATCAAAGCAGTTGCAATATTGCTACCAAATTGATCCCATCCACCACTTTTAGGGCTTATGCAGTGTAAAATATGATGGACCAAGAATCGCCATTGGGGTGTGAAAAAGCTTTTCCAAAAAGTAAAAGAACCATCAGTTGGATACCCCATATTCCCCATTCCCTCAAAAATCTCAGTATTTGGCAACATAGAAATCCCTGAAGCATCGGCTAATTGAAGCTTACTTCGAACAGATGCCTCAGTGATTGTATACTCAAGAGTATCTATGGTTGCTCTTAGTTCTAGAGTCCCATCAGCAAGAGTTGAGGCAGTTGCAGTCTGCCAAAACTGTTTGACTAGGGAGTCATGGATAGTAGGATTGTGAGTCAAGGCATACCTGATATGCGAGCCTTTTAAGAAATCTACTATCTCTGCAAACCCTGCACTTTCTTCAGGTTTCTTTAAGAATCCCACTTGGTTATGCTTGTCGCAGTATTTCATGGAAGCCATTCGTTGAAATTGTAGTAAAAAGGTTGTGATTGTTGGTGATTATCAACTGGGTTGGACTCGTTTTGGTAACTTAGTACTGATTGTAGCTGCTAATTGACTTTATATGCGAAAAGATAATGAATTTTAATTGTCCCTCTGAGAAAATAGGCTCTTTTTAATGAAGAAAACTATTTTAGGTGAGATAAAACAATAAATATCCAATTTGTATCATTATCCGCTTAAATATCCTCGCAATTTTCTATAACGGTCATATTTTGTGAAAAGCCAAAGTTGTGAGACCAAACAGTACTAACGACTAGTTACCAGTATTAATAGTGGCCTACCAGACTTAAATATGGTCAACCAGTATTAACATTTTATTGTCAGAACTAACAATAAGATTACCAGGATTAATATTGGCCTACCAGATTTAAATCTGGTCAACCAATATTAACATTTTATTGTCAGAACTAACAATAAGCTTACCAGGATTAACTAGTAAACTACCAGAATTAATATTGACAATACCAGAATTAACTTTTGCACAACTTTAGTTCAACTCTAATCCATGCTCTAATGCAATCCAAGTATAACCTGAAAATGTTAAGCCACAAAAAAAATATACTACAAAACTATTCAAAAACACTGTACTAGATCTATTATTTGTTAAGAACTACTAAAAATAAGATAACCTATCAAAATTACAAACTATATATTTAATCCTCCCCTTAAATGTAGCTATGGATTTATCATACCAATATTAACCACTAAGAAATTAAACCTTGGTCCATCAAAAGCTTTGGTCAATAGGTCAGCTACATTGAAGTCTGTGTGAATTTTCTCCACCCTTATGAGTTTCTTCGCATAAGAATCTCGTATAAAGTGGTGTCGGATCTCTATGCACTTTGTCTTGGAGTGATACACCGGATTTTTCACAATGCAGATTGTGCTTTCATTATTAATGTGAATTTTGGTATTCATGAAATTGAAACCATAGTCCAACATTTGATTCTGAATCCGAGCTTTCTAGTGGTGGGGATTGATTGTAGGGTTCTCTGGAGAATTCTTCTCCATCAGGGTATAACTTTATCTAATGTTTGCCATGCCAAGCCCCATCTCCATCAAATTTATTAAATCAACCCCAAAATAACCCCCCCCCACCCCCCCCCCCCCCCCCCCCCCCCAAAAAAACCCCAACAAAAAAGAAAAACCAAAACACACCCCCCCCCCCCCCAACCCCCCCCTCTATTTCCTCCTTCTTCTTATTCAAAGCTTCTCACAAGCTCTGATACCACTTGTTGATCCCAATAAAATAGATCTTGCTTAGCTTGTATAAGGCTAAGCTGTATTGAATAAATTTAAAACAACTATGATAGAAACTTTGATTGTAAATATCAAAGACGATGCAGAATCTAGTCAATGATACTAAGAAGAATTTCAATGAAACAGTAATGAATAAGATCAATAACAACCAATTTACCAAACTTTCATCCCAATATAATATGAACACTCTTAATAGTGTTAGGGTTACAAAACCTTGAAGCTATATCAATATCAAAACAAACGATTTCTAGATATCTAACTCTATGCCCTAGGACCTCCTGCAGTCTTAATCTTTTCCGCAGTTGTAATTTGCTACTAGCAGCATTAACTCTGAACACTAGCAGTAGTAACTTATACACCAGCAGCATTAACTGTGTACAAGCAGTAGTAACTATTTAGAATATTTTCTATAATCTTCACTAGCAGTACTTACTTTACTTTAGCAGTACTAATATATACTAGTTGTACTACGTTACACTAGCATTAGTAACTTTTTACTAACAGTTGTAACCTCATGTAGTCTTTGTACTAGTAGTATTAACTTCAACTGAGCAGTCTTAACTTTGTACTGGTAGTACTAATATATACTAACAGTAGTAACTGTGAACTAGCAGTATTAACTTTATACTAGCAGCACTAACTACTTAGCATATGTTTCATCAAAGTTAATGAGCAGCACTAAGTTATGCTTAACAACAGTAACTCTAACCTTAGCAGTAGTAACTTCAAGATCATCAAGAAGCCTTTTAATCCCAAAAATCCTCCCCTAAACTTGATATTTATCTTCAAAATCATCAAGTTTCTTCATTAAAAGCTTCATCAATCACCAAGAGGATGCTTCCAAACACTTTAACCCCTTAAATCATGCAAATATGCCTAAATTATGTGCTTAATCGTTTGTTTTCAGGTTTTTAGCACTTAGATGGCTTTTGGAGGAAATACACGTGACTTGGGCTCATTTGGAGAAGAAACGGACAAGATTACAGACCTACACCAAATCTCATGATGACTTTTGCAAACAGTGGCTGGCGACGCCGTCGTGATCAATCTAGTGACGGCGTTTGGATTTTGGCGACGGCGTCAGGACGTGGCCGACTTATAAAGGATCTAGAATCGTCTACGTGGCGACGACGTCAGGAGTATAAAGCGACGTCATCGCGTCGAAAACTCTATAAATATAAATCCGTTTTTAGGGTTTTAAGTGTGTAACTTTGTATAACTTTATGAGACGAACCCTAGTCTTTGTAGCAGCTTTAAAGGTCATTTTTAGGGCCTCAACCCCTATTGTAACTACCTCTATCCATGTTTTAATCAAGTAAGAGTGTTATTCATTAATCATTCAATATGTCTATGTGTTGTGTGATTGATCTATGTTCTTGCTTTATCTTTAACATGCTAGGCTAAACCCTCCTTTGTATTTGCGTATGATTGCATGAAAGTCGGATTGTAGATCCTATTACTGTTTCTTTTTGTTGATGAATGTGCGTGCTAGGCTTTAGAAAACCAACTTTTGTCTATATCGCTGTAGACACGTCTAGGGAAACGCGAGTGCGTAGAAAGGATACCATCAGGTAACAGTCTTCATACTACCTTACCCCCTTATATGGTTGATCCCTCTTAAGGTATTTCACACGCATTTAATATACTATCAGGGCCATTATAATAGTCTTCATACTACCTTACTTGTGCGTTACTTTAACGGAATATTAAATAGACGGCGGGTTCGTGTAATCCGTTCATGACCTAGGAAATACTTACACAAATCATCACAAGTGTGACAAGGCAACAAGATTAGGAGAAGCAATCTGATAAGTAGTGCATGAATAAGTGAATACATTTAACTATCATAAAGTTATTTCCAGTAGATTAGATATTAATTAGTTTAGTTAATAGTTAAACAAACCAAACTCTTAAACCATAAATTTACCTGCTTTCATAAAACATAAAAACACAAAAATAATAATCTATCAAACCCTAGAATTCTGTTAGACCGTGATCAAGCCTTTCCAACCTATTCCCCTAGATAATGATAATAACCCCCCCGAGTCTTGCCTATACTACTACTACAACGGTTAGGTACTCTACCTAGGGAGTTGTAAAACTGCGTGTAGAAGTCTTACGATGACCGCACATCAAGTTTTTAGCGCCACTGCATGGGGAATAGTTAGGTTTTGATCATAGTTTAACTTAGTTCTACTCGCTTGAATCCTTTCGAGTGAGACTTTAATTTTGTATATTAGCTTTCTTATAGTCTATCTTTTCTTTGTGTTAAGTGTTTTGTAACCCAATCTCGTCAACCTCCATGGGAGACGCGAATCCTATCCGTACTCTTAGAGATTACTCCAAACCTAGCCACGAAGGCTACAGGAATACCATCGAACTCCCTGTAGGGAACAACATGGTACCTCTTCGATCCGACACCATCCGGTTGGTGCAAAATGGATGCTCATTCCACGGACTTCGGTTCGAGGATCCAAACCAACACCTTAAGGATTTCTTAAAACTTGTGGACTTACTTGACCTTGATGGTGAAGACAAGGAAATAACGCGCTTGCATTTCTTTCAATTTTCCCTTCGCGATCAAGCTAGCAACTAGCTTGAATGTCTTCCAGCAGGAACCATCACCACATGGGAGGATCTTACTACTCGTTTCCTTGCTTAATTCTTTCCACCGGGAAGGACCGCAAAACTCCGCAATGATATCTTGATGTTCCAACAACATCATGGAGAATCTCTATCTGAAGCATGGACTCGTTTCAAAGACTTACTACAAAAAGTCCCTCATCATGGCATCGATCGTTGGCTTTAGATCTAAATTTTTTACGATAAGAATACCGATGAATCTTAGGAAATCATTGAGAACCTCACCCTCTACGACCATGAGGGCTGGAATGACACAAAAGAATTCGTCAAACCGGTCAAGGCTATTTCTACACCTCAACCCACCTCAAAAACGCCTGACCGAAGACTGCTTAAGCTCGATGATTAGATTAAGTTCTTACTAAATGGATCACAACCGACGCCCAAACCGAGCTCAACACAAGTCCCCAAAGCTTATACCAAAGCAGTCTACTCAAAAACTCGCCCGCGAAACTATAATGAACCACCCAAGCAAAGCCCTTTCACTTTTCGCGAACGTACCGACCCAATATCTCAGCATCATGCATTAGGAACTACTTTTGAAGCTAGAGTATGGGACTACATGGCAGCCCACACCGAAAGGATGGAAAGATTTAAGAACGCTATTTTCAAACAGCGAGAGGAGATAAATGATAGGAGGGCAGAAATGTTCAGGCTTCTTAAGGAACTCACAACTAGCAGGGCTCCTAAAAAAGTGTTAATCAGAGAAGAGGTTAATTCCCTCGTCACCAGAAACGTAAACTCTATCTCTCTCACCAGATGAGAGGAAGAGAGGGAAGATGATAATGACATAGTAACTAGTGACGACATAAAAAAGGCTACAAAAACAGAAACAGAGGTGGCAGTAAAGGAAGCCAAAACTAAGAATGGAGCTGAAAATAAAACCAAAAACAAGCAAATCAAGAAAGCTGAGAAAGAAGAAGCAGTTGAAGCATCCAACTCTCAGCCTATAGATTATTACCTGAAGCATATGATCAATGAGAAACTAATAAAAGGGCTTATTGATAATCATAGGTTCAACGACTCCTTATCAGGAACACGAGTCGAAAAAATAAAGGGGAAGACATATAATTTATCACCTAGGGGGCCTGTTTATGAAGCAATCCTTAAAAAAAGATAACAAGGAAAGAGGACATCAGAGGAAACTTTGAAATACCCTGTAACATAGGAGGCCTGAAACACATGAATGCCCTAGTTGACCAAGGATCCGACGTAAATGTCATGCCCCTCTCTACCTACATGAAACTAACCGATGAAAGGCCTACTGAGACTGACATTAGACTCTCGCTAGCTAGCCATTCGTATATCTACCCTTTAGGAATAGCAGAGGACGTATTAGTTAAGGTTTATGAGCATGTGTACCCCGTGGACTTCATAATCTTAGACATTAAAGAAAACGAGAAGAGTCCTTTCATCTTAGGAACACCATTCTCGACAACGGCTAAGTGTTGATCCCGTTTATAATAGATCGTTTGTTAGCTTGTTGAAGGATTTAGTCACCTTAGATAAATCCAAGACAACTAAGGTTGAAACCTTGACGATTATGTATATATATATTTGTTCCCTAAAATGATGGGTAATATATCAAAACATAGCAGAAAAAGGTAATTTTGACCAAAATTTAAATTTTTTATGCCACATACCGACGAAAACTAAGTATTAATTGCGTCTCATGGATAGGAATGTGTATGACTAGCACAAAAACCCTCAAAATTCCACCCTAAAAATGTGAGGTTCGCCTTTAGATCTTTAGGAATCCGGGTATCTATTATTGATACCCAAGATAGTTTATACCTTTAGCTTTCTCAAGTTAAGGTTTCAATGCAATCATATGTGTCTATTTCATCATTACGGATGTGTACGTATGGTCTTAGTTGCCTTTTCTGAAGCAGTGGCATCGATATTAAATAATATGAGTGTACCAGTAGTATATTAAATTCTAGAACTTGTTTTTGTGATGCATCCCGAGACTGCATGTGAGTATTAGGATTTGCTAGATAAGAGGCACTGAGATTAACCCATGTTTTAAACTTGTAATTGTTATTATGGTCACACCGATCATGTAACTATCCCATACCCTTGCCATGCACTCACTTTTAGTGCATGATACCTCTAATACAACCCTCTGAGCATGTCCTTTTTCACAGTTCTTGTAATTTTCTGGTTAAGTCGGACTATTAATGAAGAGCATTGTCACCCTTAAACCAATTATTACACCCAAATCGCCTTAGCCTACCTTATATGTACTTACCTTTAGTACATTATTGATTTAACCAAAGTTAATTATTTGAGTACATGATTGCTAAGTCCTTATCTCTGTAAATACTAATTTGGGACGATTGGGATTTATGGTAGTATTCATCTTATGAAGAATTGGGGAAGAAGTAATTTATTACCGCTGATAGAGCTCAATAAGCTCCATGTTATGTTGATCCATCTCAAATCGGGTCATTAGTTATATTGTAAATAATCGAGTATGTAAAAGTTCAAGTGTAGGGGTGTATCTATAAACCTGCATGATGTATTATATGTTTAAGCAATGGTAGGGTAAAAGTGAACAAAAAATGTATATAAAAAAAGAGTAAAAAAATGTATGGGCTGCCATTTGCTTATGTCTATGTTTATATTAGAGTCAAGAAAATAAAAAGAAAGAGATTGATGTAGAGTTTTGTAGAGTTTGTATATTTTTTCTGAGTCTTTTGCTTAGCAACCAAACCAACATTTATTCTTATAAATAATTAGCTAACCCTTCCACTCCAAATTCACCCAAAGCCACCACCTAAATGTATCCCATCCATTTCCATTTCCATTAATGTTATCTTAGTCCTACACCCTCACAACCCTTTAAAAGACCTCTTGGATAGAAATGAATAATGCTTGCGCCTAGCAGTGAAGGTTTGATCCTTTACCAAGCCTATGTAATTTATATGCTATGACAGGTAATGAGTGTTGATTTTCTGTTTCCCCATTATGTTATAATTTATTATACACCTGAGAGAAAGAGAGAATCCTAAACACTTATGTGAGGTGCTAATATATACTTTTTGTGCTTTTAATTACGAGGTCTAGAAGGTTGAGTTGTAAAATACTTTTAAAGAGTAGGTTAAATGACCTTAATACTGCTACTGTCTAGGTAGAAAAGCCTATTTGCTTGAGGACAAGCAAATCCCAAGTGTAGGGGTATTTGATGAGGTGTCATTTTATACACTATTTTAGGGTCATTTAACCCATTAAATCATGCAAATATGCCTAGATTATGTGCTTAATCGTTTGTTTTTAGGTTTTTAGCACTTGGATGACATTTGGAGGAAATACATGTGACTTGGGCTCATTTGGAGAAGAAACGGACAAGACTACGACTCTACACCAAGAACCATGAAGAATTATTCATTCAGAGCCTGGAGACGGCATCGCAACCATAAAGCGACAGCATCATGACATTCACGGTGACGGCGTCAGAGATTCAGCGATGACGTCAGGACATGGCCGACTTCAAGTGGATCTAGAACCATCTACGTGGCGAGGGTGTCAGGAGTACAAAGTGACGCCATCGCATCGATATCTCTATATATACAAAACTGATTTTAGGGTTTTAAGTGTGTAAATTTGTATAACTTTAAGGAGAAAAACCCTAGCCTTTGTAGCAGCTTCATAGGTTATTTTTAAGGCCTCAAAACCCTATTGTACTACCTTGGATCCATGTTTTAATTCAAATAAGGTTATTTATTATTAATCATTCAATATGTCTATGTGTTGTGTGATTGATTGATTTTCTTGCTTTCATTATAACATGCGAGGCTAAACCCTCCTTTGTATTTGCTTATGATTGCATGAAAGTCAGATTGTAGATCCTATTACTGTTGCTTCTTGTTGATGAATGTGCGCGTTAGGCTTTAGAAAACCAGCTTTTGTCTGTATCGTTGTAGACACGTCTAGGGAAACGCGAGTGCGTTGAAAGGATACCATCATGTAACAGTCTTCAAACTACCTTACCCCCTTATATGGTTGATCCCTCTTAAAGTATTTCACACGCATTTAATATACTCTTAGGGGCCTTGTAATAGTCTTCATACTACCTTACTTGTGCGTTGCCTTAACGGAATATTAAACAGACGGCGGGTTCGTATAATTCATTTATGACCTATGAAATACTTACACAAACCATCGCAAGTGTGACAAGGCAACAGGATTAGGAGAAGCAATCTCATAAGTAATGCATGATTAAGTAAATACATTTAATTATCATAAAGTTATCACCAGTAAATTAGATATTAGTTTAGTTAATAGTTAAACAAACCAACCTCTCAAACCATAGATCTACTTGCTTTCATAAAATAAATAAAAAACAAAAATAATCTTCTCTCAACCCCTAGAATTATGTTGGACCGTGATCAAGCCTTCCCAACCTATTCCCCTAAAGAACGATAACAACCCCCGAGTCTTGCCTATACTACTTACTTCATACGGTAGGTGCTCTGCCTTTAGGGAGTTGAAACTTCTTGTTGAAGTCCTACGACGACCGCATTAGCACAGAATTCAAAGAGTTCAATTATCTCCTCAAAATTGATACGGAATTATTCACTCACGATATTGAAAGAACCAAGACTTATGAAGATTATGAGAACAAATTGAATGATGAACTTGGTGAACCATGGTCCAATGATGGAGTACCCTATGAAATATGTGATCATATTTTCTAACCTTTCTGTTTCAATAATGGGAAAACTAAATGGCCCACCTGCAATTCGAATGAAGATGGATTCTGTAATGGTGGACAGTTACCAGGAATAGTTCAAGTGGGATTTAGGATGTTTTTAATTGCATTATTAGATTCGAATGAAGATGGATTCTGTTAATGAGTGGGAAGTTACAAGTAGCAAAAAGCATCTATGAAAACTCATAGGATGGGATGCAAGTCGAGTGCAATAAATTTTTACGCATGGTTAAAAACATGTTTCGAAAACTTTCACAAACTCGATTATGAATTATTGGTAAAGCTTCAAGATTATTGATGGAAAGTAAACGATCATGAATGCCTTCCATTTACTAATTGGAGGGATCACATTCGCAGACCATACGCTAACTACTACAGTAATGTTTAAAATGAGGAAGAACAAAAAGATAAAGAAAGATGTGAATTGTATGATAACCCCCGCCAAGAACTGCCAATTTGCGAAATTAAAAGGTTTGAGATGATCAAGTATTCATTCAGACAAAAAGAAGAGTATGTTGCTATAAAGAAATATAAGTACGATGATTTAACAAGAACCAATAAAGATGCATGTCACGCTTACCAGGAGATCTTTCGCAACATGGACAAAGGATGGTTGGTGACAAAGATGGAATAAGGAAACTAAAGAAAAGTCTAACTTAAAGACTTAGCTGAAAAGAAAAGTGCTTCCCGAGAGACAACCCGGATAGTTTTTTATTTATTTTTATCGAGCCTATCTTCCCAGACATCAATACGGCGTATCCGCTCCATACCATACGTCGTATTGAATGTCTGGACGTTATTAGTCCTTTATTTTTTTTCATTTTAAAAACATTATTGTCAGATTTAGGATACGGCGTATCTATGCACATGATACAGCGTATCTGGCAAATCTCTCAGGAAGCACTTTTCTTTTCAGCTAAGTCTTTAAGTTAGACTTTTCTTTAGTTTCCTTATTCCATCTTTGTCACCAACCATCCTTTGTCCATGTTGCGAAAGATCACCTGGTAAGCGTGACATGCATCTTTATTGGTTCTTGTTAAATCATCGTACTCATATTCCTTTATAGCAACATACTCTTCTTTTTGTCCAAATGAATACTTGATCATCTCAAACCTTTTAATTTCGTAAATCGGCGGTTCTTGGCAGGGGTTATCATACAATTCACATCTTTCTTTATCTTCTTGTTCCTCCTCATTTTGAACATTACTATAGTAGTTAGCGTATGGTCTGCGAATGTGATCCCTCCAATTAGTAAATAGAGAGCATTCATGATCGTTTACTTTCCATCAATAATCTTGAAGATTTACCAACAATTCATAATCGAGTTTGTGAAAGTTTTCGAAACATGTTTTTAACCATGCACAAAAATTTATTGCACTTCGACTTGCATCACCCTATGATTTTTCATAGATGGCTTTCTGCTACATGTAATTGTCCACCATTACAGAATCCATCTTAATGGTGGACAGTTACCAAGACTATGAATGAACATGTTTTTAACTATGCTCAAAGATGGATTCATATTTAGGATACGACGTATTCATGCACATGATACAGCGTATCTAGAAAATCTGACTCGTATATATACTTTTTACAAGTTTCTCCATATGGCGTATCCAGGTTTTTGGATACGACATATTGGTTTCCTATACAGTTTGTGTTTTTTTATTTAACCGTAGGATACCCGAGATAGGATTGCATGGTTTTCTTATATTTTGCACAGGACCTCGCTGAAAAGAAATTGACAACATTGGTGGAGTATCTATTATCTGGAATCCTACGTGTGTTGTAGTCATGCTGGAATCCAGACGCATTTACAACACACATTCTTTCTCATAAACTTAACTTGGAGAATCATACCGAGCAAATATCAGGAGAGTTTCCCATTCTAATTCTTTTATTTCCGTTTTTAACTATTATTTTTATACAACGAGGATGTTGTATAATTTAAGTGGGGGGAGGGGGATGGGAATTAGAACGCTACTTATCCTATTTTTTCACATTAAATATGCTTAAATTATGCTTAAATTTAAACTTTTTTGAGCATACTTTTGTGAAAATTACTGGTTACATAACCTTCACACAAAACCCTTATTAGATATTGTGAGGATTCAGCCTTATCCGTTATCGAATATTTACCTAAATTCACTAAAAATATGAGTGTGTCGGTGATGTTGTAGACTTTAGAACTTGGCTTGGTATATCTATTCGAGACCACAATAACGAGTACTATGGATTTAGATGGAGTAACTTGTTTAAATTAGTAAATTTCTAGGATTACACCCAAAAAGCCTATATATGTTGTGTTATTAACTAACTATACCGATTAGTAACCCTGTAGTAATACTTTTGTTTACCTTTAATTTAAGAGTAAGATTTTACCCATAGATAAAACAGAGTAGTAGAGCTATCTTAAGTGTTAAAGTATGTATATTTCCTGTGTCCTGGTCATTTTCTATCTTCTGTCTGGTTGGGAAAGTGCACCTTGCAAGGGGTCGGATGTTAAAGTAGTCAAACTCATGTATTTTTACTACCATCACAATTATTGGTATATCCGGGTACGAAGAACAAAAAATTATGGAAGAAATTATCCGGAGCTATTATGATCGTGAAGATGGTGAAATTACACCGAGATTCGTAGTATAATGTATGGTTTGTTTAAAAACAATAAAAAAATTAGAAAATTGCTACAAAAAAGAGGAGGAAATTATGAAGATAGTCGGTTCGTTAAAGCTTAAACCGATGGTATTATTTGAAGGATCTATTATTCGTTGATACGTATTATAAACAAGGATGTAGAGTTTTGTATAAAGTAGTAGATATCGCCACTTGATTTTGTAAAAGTATGTATAAGTATGGATGATTGGGAAGTAGACCATTACAGGAACGCCAACTTAGGTTGTTTTTGATCTATGATCAAGACGTTTGTGTAAGTATTTCAGATTCTTTGTCATGGTATGGTCGCGGAAAGTATTCTAGCAAACTTGTACCTTATTTTGTTTGGACTGTATCTATTTGTTTTGTAAAATTTTAATTTAACAACAATTATATCCCTTACTTAATCATAACCTTAGGTTGTTTATTTTTGAATGGGATGCGAGCAATACATGTGTCTATCCTTCGTTTACGACATGTATGTGTGTTTTTGTCATCCTTGTTTGGTTTATTTATTTTTGTTAAAAGATTAGAAGCATCCCATTCACTATATCACCTTTTTGTCCTAAACCTTTGTGTTTTACTCGAGTGAGGGAATTAAATGCAATCATGTATGTCTATTCCATTGTTATGGATGTGTATATGTGGTTTGTCGCCCTTGCTGGTTTACGACTTTTGGTAAAGACTACTAGTCCTATTCTTTAGCTTATTCGAGTTAAGGTTTGAATGCAGTAAGATGTGTCGTATCCCTATTATAGGTGTGTATGGTATGGCCTTTGTCACCTTTCTGTAATTTGGTATAGGTTAGGATTAGAAAAAGTGATTTTTTAACCCTTTAGCTTTTCAAAAACCCAATTTACCTTTATAAACTTGTTACTCCTTAGCTATAGTGGTGGAGATGTGTATCCTTGCTAAGCCTATGATAGAATACTCGTCATGATCAAGAAATTGAGCGAATTAGTTACATGTTACCACATAGATTAGTTGAGTGATTTGAGTGTTTTCATCTTCCTATTTCGTGAGGTGTTTGGTTGTGTACTTGTAATTAATCAAATAAATGCTTAACGGAAAAAATCCTTAGGGATACATTTTTATAAACTTCTAAAGGCTACTTGAGGACAAGTAGGATTCAAGTGGGGGGATATTTGATGACATCAAATAACGTCACTTTTATAGCATCATTTATCCCATGTAAATAACCCATTTTGTATAATTATTGCAAGAATTGTTACTTAATCGTTTATATTTGAGAATTGCAGTAATTATGGAGTACTTTGTGAAGATTAGCTAAAAGGCACGCATTCTGGAGCTTAAACGAAGACATTTGAAGATTACTGTTCTGACATCCTATACGCCGTATCCATCAAGGAAGATACGGCGTATCTGTGCCTGCACTTCACAAGAAACCACGAAGATACAAAGTCCAATACGCCGTATCCAGGAGACATCCATACGTCGTATTCAATATAAAGTAATAAAATATTCTAGAAGATATCGAACGTGGTCCCTACTCTAAGAAACCCCCGATACGTTGTATCCAACTCTCTCGATACGCTGTATCGACCAAATTCCAGACAGTATAAATAGAAAACCTAAAAACAGGTTTTCGGTGTGCTTGATCATATTTTCAATACCCTAACCACAAAAGTCGATTTTCAGAAGACAAGAAGAGCAGAAGAGGTCAAGCAAAGCTACTAATTTCATAGGAAACACCTTGTAATCTCCTATACTCTTGTAATCGTTTGATTTTTGGTATCATTCGTTTAACTCAGTTAGTTTACCTTGGTTGGATTATTACTTTTGTATTGTTTACAATGATTAAG
>BQNB010060749.1:0-36793 GCA_026074375.1 Tanacetum coccineum
TCCGTTAGTCCTTTAAGGACTTGTGGTGCAATACTTTAAACACTCTTGAGGACCAAAATTGCCAAGTCCTTAAAGTTTCACTTCACCACAAAGGACCTCCATTGTAATGCAACCATACACTTTTAAGGTCTTGTTTTGCCAACCCCCAAATGTTACACACCACAAAGGACTTAAACTGCAAAAACATATATAAAACAGAGGGACCATTTATGCCAATTCATCAAACATCTACCCTGCTTATAACAAAACTAAACTTCCTGCCCAATTCCCCTGTTCACCTTTCGTCCCCCCACCTCGGTTACTGTTCACCCCAGTACAAAACATCACTATCCCATCCTCAACCCCACCCATATGAAGCCAAATGACACCTTGGCAATCTTGCAAATTCTGATTGGGCAAAGGAAATCAAGGGTTTTGATGATATGGATTGGGCTCCAAGCAAAACCAATGGCTAAGATGACTTATGGCTACTCACTCACACAACAAACACAAGTCTTGGCTCTCTCACTGAAGAAACACAGCAAGAAGACCAAGCTTTTAGTATAAATAGGCTAGCATAGTTATTTTTCTCTTGTCGAATTTTGTTAGAGTCAAAAGCTTATTAACAAGTTTGTACCATTTTAATATTGTCTTTTTAATACATTGTCATTTAAATTCCTGTCTTTTAAATATTTGCATTGTAATTCTTTTAAGTTAATGAAATTTTTTGTTTTTCTTTAAATACTTGTCATTTAAGTTAAATTGTCTTTAAATACTGTTATATAAGCCTTTTTATAAGCTTTTGAGTTATTAGAAGCTTATATAAAGTTTGTGTAACTTTCTGTCTAAAAAATCAAGAAAAATCACAAAAAGCTCACCCCTCAAATTACCTCAGCAATATTGGATGATAAGCTAGCCTTGGAAGAGCTTATAGACCCCACTAGCTTGTTTTTGACAAGCTAGAGCTTGTAGATCATCTTTATTTGCCCTGTTTTGAGCAAGGGTACTTGTGAGTTTTTCTTATTTTTCCATTTTTTGCTTTTTACTATTCAAGTGCTTATTATTGCTTATTTCCTGCTTTTCATTGCTTATTTATGTTTTGTTATGCTTATTTATGCTTTGTTATTGCTTTAATATCCTTGGTTTGAGTTTTTATGCAAATCTGTCATTTATATGCTTTTAGTGCTTATTTACCTATTTGCTTATTTAGTACTTATTGTTGTGTGCATTGTGTTTATTTTTGCTTAATCTTGTTTGTTAATCAGCTGTTTTCATTTACCTAGCCTTAACTCTTTTAAAAACAGTTTAAAAAGTCACTTTGAAAAGATAAAGGGGTGTTTGGGTCAAGGGTGTAAAAAGGGTCAATCTGTGTAATTTGATTTTAAAGTTTTTTTTAAGTGGTGTTGAAAACTGATGTGACAGATCAGTTTACAATAGCTTATCTGATTAAGCTGTCAAAACCAACTTTCAAGTGTTGTTATTAAGTCTTTTTATGTGTCAAATGCAGTAGAGTAAAGTTCTTTTGGTATCCTTGTGTTTTATCTAATCTGTCAAAAAATTTCCTTAAATATCTTTAGTCTTAAGTGTTTAAATAGAGTAGTATAAGACCCTTTCAATGATTCAAGTTACTTTAGTGTTTTCCAAAAATCTGTCAAGGTATTTCAAGTCATTTTTCAGTTTCAAAAAGGGCTGTTTCATTTTCAGTTTTCAGATAGTAAAAAGTGTTTTTAGCTTCTAAGATTTTGAGCATAAGCTCCTTTGGTATCAAACTCCATCTATTTTGACTTGCTTTTCATTTTGGATTTTATGTTCTAGCTTATTTTCTTTTCTAGGCTTATGCTATAAGCCTAGTTTTCCTTCTTAGAAAGAAAAACCAAAAAAACCAATCTTTGTGACGAATCAACAAATTTTTCTCACCCTTTTTTTTATATAAAAATTTTATATTTTATTTTACCAACCTCTTATATTTATTCTTTTTTTTTTCATCCCTTTTTCACTAGCTTATCTTTGTTTCAATCATTTAAAAACTTTAAAAATTTCTTTCTCTTCTTTTTTTTAATAGGCGATCGGCCCATAAATAGCCCACTTAAAGCTAGGATTTTTAAAGCTTATAATATTCATATCATAACTAAGTGTTCAACCATGACAGTTAAGATTCCTTAAAAAGAAAAGAAAAAGAAAAAAAACAGATAAACAATAAAAGTTAAAAAAAGGCGTCTTACAACATAGCCTAACAAAATACGCGTCAAAGAGTAGTTGTCTTCACCCTTAAGCTCTCTATAAAGATCTTATTAATCTTTAACAAAAAAAAAAAGTCTGTACCTTTCCTAAAGCTGATCTTGTATCACTACAAATACATTTTACCACCTTCCACCTCAAGTGGTCATCTATAAGGCATCACAAAAGGGTATTACCTAAGAATAACTTCTAACAACAAAACAGCCTGCTCTCACCTCTCGACCCTAATATTATAAAGCTTTTAGATCATATCCTTTTATCCCCTTTTAACTTCCACCCAGTTTTTGTGCTTAACTAAAAACTAATACAGATAAATTAAAAGTATACTCATTTAATTTATTATTAACATATTTATAATAATTTATTAAGCTTATTGCTTTTCTTCATGTCTAGGAACTTATAATAAATTATACCTCCCGTCTATGGCATTACTAATATAAATTTACTCATATCATGAATTCTATTATTTGGCACTTCTAAATTTAAACTACTTATATTTTGGATATAATGACATTTGCTCTACACCATATACTCGCTTAAAGTTTACTTTCTAGCCCCCAACCTATACAATAAACTTAAAAGAAAGAATACTTAGGCCCAAAACTCACCATAGTCATGTTCTCCCTTAGACTTGGCTAATTAATTATTATAATATTTGTGTGTATTTAAACTTAACAACACTAAAAAACGATCTTTTGCTTTCTATATGTCCAAGAAAATGTGCTTAAAAAAAGTAACTAAAAAAAATATAAACAAATAAAAAAAATAATGAAAAAAAAACAGTTAGCAAACCTTAAATATAATATACTTAAATAACTTTATTTATTGCCCATTCTGGAGTGTAGCTAATGAACTATCTGCAATCATCCCCATCTCCAACAACCCACATTCATGTCTAGTCATTAAACAAATTTTTTTATTTGACATAAAAATTTTTCCCTAGCTTAATAATTTTTTAAGTTACGAATAAATTTATTTTTTTTTATGTTTTTGTCTTTTTTATTTCTTTAAAAAAAGTATAGCTATTTTTTTTACTTCGCCTTGAGGCATACTACGGTTTTTAACTAATGAATAGTTTACAGAAACTTTTAAAAACCTAACTTCAAAAAAAAAGAATACCTCGACTAAATAACAAATAAAAAAGACTAGAAAATAAAAACGACCCCAAACAAACCTAATTTAACTAACATATCAAACCGACCCCCCATCCCCCCCACGCCCCCCCCCCGCCACCGCCCCCCCCCGGCGCCTCTCGCCACCCCCACCCCCCCCCGCTTCCGCACACCCCCCTACACCCCCACCCAGACACCACCCACCCCCCACCACCATCCCCCCCTCCCCCTACCCCCCCCCCCCACCCCCACCCACCCCCCCCACCCCCCCCCACCCCCACGTCCACCACCCCAGCCCACGCCACGACCACAACCCCCCCCAACACCCACACCCACCTCAACCTCCCCATCCCCTCGACCCGTCGCGCACCTACCCCTTTCTACCCCCACCCTCATCAACCAACCCCCCGCCTCCCCACCCCCCATCCCCCTCCCCTCCCCCCCCCCCCTAAAACCCACCAACCACCAAAACCCCCCCAACCCCCCCCCACACCCCCCCCCCGCGAACTACCCTCACCCAACCCCAACCCCCCCAACCCCCACCACCTCCCCCCCCCCCAAAAAAGCCCGCAACACAACTGCAACAACCCCCCACACCCACCCGCGTTGTCCCCTTCAATGTAGAATAAATACCTCCCCCCCCCACCCACCCTCACCCACGCACTTCACACTCATCACCCAAGCACTCCCCCGCCCCTCGGGCCCCCACCACACCCTTCCTCCCCGCCACCTCCTTCCTCCATCATCCTACCCCCCAACAATGACACATACACTGACACCACCAACGCAAACAGCAACCACCACCAACACTACACCACAAAGACCACCGCGGCACGTGCTAACAAATCCTCTGGTTTACTAATTTAGGTTCGCATATCAGTAGACTGAAAATTCACCACAACATATCTAATATTATAATAACCCATTTATATACTACATTATACTTTTTATTATTTCTTATTTTTTCTTTTAATCTAATCTTCCCCAACCTACTTTCTTACCTACCACTACACCTACTCCTACCAATTCGAATTCTTTAACGTCACTTTTTCATACACACCACCAGTTGTTACTTAAACTATAAAAAGAAAAAACCAATAAAACAATAAAATAAAGGCCCAACTCACAATTCATATTTACTGCTTATGAATACCACCCTGGCCTCAACAAACACCCGCAAACTACAAAGACCAAAACAATAACATATAAAAAAACAACAAACAAACAACCCACACCATATAAAAACAACAAGAACTTAACATATCAACCAAAACAACCAAATGAAACAAAAATATACAAAAAAAACTCCCCGCCAAAACAAAATCAAAAAAAAAAAAAAAAAAACCACAGACTAACCCCTATTAATATTAATAAATATTATTATAAATATATCCCCGCCCAAAAACCACATTAATATATAAAAACGAACAACCAAAAAACAAAGTAAAAAAAATAAAACACACCCACAACCAACAAAAAACAAAACACAAATATGAAAAAAAAAAACAACAACCACAAACCCACCACCATACACACCTCAATAATGATACTTTCCTGCCCCCCCAAATCCCGCAGAGCTTAATCTATATTCAGTATTTTTTTTAGATCTTTTTATCCAAATAATTTAGGTAATTTTAATTCAATTTTTTTCAAAACTGTTTTAAAATCATAATAAAAAAATTAAAAGTCAAAAAAATATAATCCTTTTTTCAAAATTTTCTTTTATTAATTAGGACCTAGGAAAATTAAATTTGCTTTCGTTGGGTTATTTTTGCAAAATTTGGTCTTTTAAAGAACGGGTTTTGAACCCCTTCTCGTTTTTTATGGTTATAATCCGTTTCTAGAAGCTTTCGATTTTTAGGTATTTGCTTTCATCATTTTTTTATTTTTTTGCATTTTATTTGTAAAATTAGAACCATCTCCAAAAACCTATAAACCATCTCAAAACGCGTCACAAAACGTTCTCGATTTTCAATTCACCTCACACCGTCGGTTGGTAGAACGACCCGTGGGATTTTTTGATTTTCTTTGGATACAAGGAATTGATTGTGAATCATTCCCGGAATTCTTATAATTAAACTATAATTTGCATGTAAATATAATTTTTTAATTATCCCTTAAATAATTATTCACTTATTACATTAATAAATGATATATATTACAAAAAAAGTTAGTTTTAAATGGTTTTCAACAAATCACTCTAAATAACATCAAACATCATGTATTCTATCATCCATTCCAACATATGTTAAGTATTAAATTTAATACCATGAACAATTACATAAATCGAAATTTATATACAAGACCATTTTAATATATTTTAAATAAAAACTGTAAAATAAAACACCTATAGATGTATTAGAGCCCCTCGAAAATTTTTTGGATAGAATGAGCTGCCTTTACCTAAATGCACATAATAACTAACTTACGTGAAATCTGCCTACTTCTTAAACTCTTACGCTGTCCACTTCCCCTGAACGACCAGCACCTCTCCCCCACATAGAAACCCATAAGGTTCCTCTAAATGTCTTAAAATTAAGCCAAATAGTTGCCCCTTAGGCTGTGTGCTTGTCTGATTTAGCCTTTAGCTTATTTGAGTCTTTATTGCTTATCTGTCTTACTTCTTTGCTTATTTTTGTTGAGCTTAGCTTTTTAGGTATAGAACATCATCTGTCTTTGCTTATCTTAGTTTTCCTTTTGCTTATTTGCCATTAAACTGCTTAACAGTTTAGCACTCTTAGGACTTAGTTAAAAAACCAATTCTGTCCAGTTTCTTTTTGCTTATTTCTCTGCTTATTTTTTAGTTTCTAAAAATTTGCCTTTTTTAATTTTGCTTATTTTTGTTAATTTTATAAGTTATAAAAAAATATATATATTTTTCAAAAAGGGAGGCCAATGATTCAAACCCTGGACCTCCCCTTTAACACCTACAAGTCCCACACTCCCACACACTTAACCAGCGGCACCAGTAGGGCCATCTGGTTAAGTCTCTCCCCCACTTTATTTATATACTTGTTTTTCCCTTTTAAGCTTTAAGCCATTTTCGGCTTATTTCCAGCTTATTTAGATAAGCTGGGTAACCAACTTTATTTTTCATAGATCCAGCATAGCTTAAGCTACTTTTTAGTATTTTTTTAGATTTTTCCCATTAAATTTACTATTTTTAATTAATTTTTCTTATTAAAACAGTTTTTAATTCATAATAAATTATTAAAATGTAAAAAAAATATAATTCGTTTTTTCAAAATTTTCTTTTATCATTTTACACCTAGTAAAATTAGATTTGCACTCGTAGGGTTATTTTTGTAAAAAAATTGATTTTTAAAGAACGGGTTTCGAACCCCGTTCTTGTTTTTAGGTTTAAATCTGTTCTAGCTTTCGTTTTTAGGTTTTCTTTCATCGTTTTTGCATTTTAATTGTAGAAATTAGAAAACCATCTCCAAAAACCTTTAACCATTCAAAAGCGCAATCACAAACGTTCTCGATCTTCAATTCGCACCTCGTTGGGAGAACGACCCGGGGATTTTTGATTTTCCTTTGGATAAAAGGAATTGATTTGAATCTTTCGGAATTCTTATTATTACTATAATTGATTTATAATTGTGAAATTATCCTTATATATTTATTATATTTATTATAATTTATATATACAAAAAGGTTAGTTTTAAAGGTTATCACAAATCCTCAAATAAAACATGTTATTTCATTCCAACATATTGTAAGTATTATTTTACCATGAACAAAACATAAATCGAATTTATATACATGCCATTTTATTTTATAAACTTGTAAAATAAACCTAGATTGTTAGCCTCAAAATATTGAGTCGAACAAGGAAGCTCGGCTACTAATCATGAAAGCACGATCTTTATTTAATATATGTTGTAATAAGCTAGTTACGGGTAACGGGCTCGTTATTTAATCTAATATTGTATGCGTTGCGGGCTTAAGCCCAAGTTATCCTGAGCCTGGCCCAAGACATTAAACCACAGGGCCCAAAGAAAGCCTTAAGAGGTCGGTCCATGTATGTAGTATAAATACCCCTTTCCATGAATGGAGAGGGTTTCTCATTTGTTTTTTACACACTTGTATGAAACAACCATCTTTTTCTTCTCTCTAGTTTCTCTCTCTAACTTCTCTCTAATATTCTTCTTTTTTCTCTTATCTATTTTCTTGGTTCTACAATGGTGAAGTGAAGTGATTTCTGGGTTCCTACAATTGGTATCAAGAGCCAGGGGGTTTTTAGTGATTTTATTTTTGGTTTATTTTAGTTCAAAAGTTTTTGTGTTCAAAAATCTTGATCCGAAATTTTTGTGTGTTAAAAACCTTAAAGTTTGTGTTTTTATGCTTCTAATAGGCTTAGAATAGAAGGTTGTACAAGAAAAATCAAAGAAAAACATCAAAAAGTGTGTCTTTTAAGTGATTCAAAAGTTGTTTTCCGGAAAATTTAAAGACGGCGGTTTATACGTTTGAAGACGGCTGTTTATACGCTTGAAGACGGCTATTTATATCGGAAATTTATACGTCTCTTGATCCGGCGATTTATACGTTTTCTAGACGGCGATTTATACGTCTCTTGATCCGGTGATTTATATATTATTCTAGACGATGATTTATACGTTTTCTAGATGGCGGTTTATACGTCTCTTGATCCGACGATTTACACGTTTTCTAGACGGAGATTTATACGTCTCTTGATCCGGCGATTTATACATTATTCTAGACGGCGATTTATACGTTAAATTCGGCGATTTATACCATTTTTGGCGATTTATACCATTTTCGGTGCAATTCACCGAAATTGAACCATTTTCGGTAGTATTTACCGAAATTGACCCATTTTCGGTACATTTCACCGAAATTGACCCATTTTCAGTAAAATCATAATTTTGCCAAAAATCAATTTTGGTTAAGTCAAATTCAGTGAAATTCAAGTCGGACTTTTATTGTAACACTTCATTTGGACTTCAAAGAAACGTAAACATACAAAAATTTCCAACTTAACAACAACTTCATTCTTCACGGCTTTTTCTTGATTTGTAAAATCCCGCGAAAGTTTCATTTCTTTTCTCGGTTTAATCAAAGACTTGTAAAATCCCATGAACTTGAATTCCATAACAATCTAATATCACAATCACTTCATAAACTTAAGAGCTTACAGATCATTTTCACTTCACAATTCACGTTACAATGGAAACGAAAGATACTTTATCTTCATGTTCGGATTTAAATGAACAAGAGATACAACAACTGCAAAAGAAAGCAGAGATTTTGAAAGAGAACTCCCTGAACAAATTTAATGCATTTAAAAGAACCACTCAACGTCTCGAAAGGCAGACTTTCTCTAACTGTCCATTGTTTCAACACGCATTTTCATACTTCTTTCATACTGACGCCATAACTTTCAAGCATGAGTTATCTCAAAACATGAATAAAAGCACCTTAATAATGAAATACTTTACGAGAAGGATTCCAAGTTTGCTCTAAGTGTGATCAAAGTGCAGTTTGACAAGTTCATACATTCAGAGATGCTCAAGTCTTCCAATTATGATTCCAATGCTCGAGAAGCAAGGCAAGACTTCAAAGACTACACTCAAATGGAAGCTCAATCCTTAAAAGACTTGATAATCCAACACATGAAATCCATTAAGCAATGTATTGTTGAAAGAGCATGTCATGAACAAGAGATTCAAAATAGGTTGAAAAGGTTGAGTGAAAGAAAGTTGCAAATTTTAGAGTGCAAAATTCAAAAGGTTAAAGCAACGGATGCTAGTTCAGGAGACACAAACTGTAGTAGGATTGTATCAGACAAAGGGAATGATCAAGGTTTAGAGAATCAAAGCAACACATCTAGAGATGAAATCAGCAGGTCAAGGAATGAATGCAATGACAAAAGCACTTCTGGGGATGATACAGACATCAGACCTTCCTATGACACATAACCAATAGTTGAGGTACCATATACTGCTGAATATAATGTGTTTGTTGTTGACACACAACATTCTGAGTAACCTGAATGCATTATTAACACATGTGTAGTGGAAAAGGTTGATAGTAATGTCATTCCTGATTCATCGGATATGTGTGATAATGAAATTCTGACCAAAATGCTGTAGAATGTGATGATGAGCGTGTTGCGCTTGCTAATTTAATTGCAAATTTAAAACTTGATGTTGATGAAAATAAAAAGATTCAAAAGCAATTAAAGAAAGCAAACACATCACTTGCTCATGAATTGAAAGAGTGCAAATCTAGTCTTGCAGAAACTAGTAGAACTCTGGGGGAGTCTTATAGTATTCAGGATAGTTGTCTAATTGCACATCAAAATAAACAGACTGAGCTTGAGACATACAAGACCTTAAATGACCGTACAGTTGACTATGACAAACTTGAACATAAATTAAATGAAACTCTAGGACTATTAGCTCAAAAAGAAATTTGCATAAAAGTAGGTTTAAAACTTAAAGCCTATGAAATTTCAGTTGTCAAAGAGAAACATGATGAGTTAGTCAAATAGAGTCTTTTAACAAAGGCACATTACGAAGGTCTTGTCAAATATAAAACAAAGGTAATAACGGATTTGAAACTTAAGGAAGAAAAAGACATTGACAAAATGATTTCAATAGAAAAGAAATTAAAGTTTTTGAATGAAATTGTTTACAAAAGAAATCAATCAATTCAAACCATTCATATGTTAGCTCCCAAAGGCCCAACATTCAATGGTAGACCAACCTTTGCAAATCCAATGTACCTCAAAATGGCTCAATCTGAAAAACCATGTTTGTATTCGATCCCATATGACCAATCTAATCCTGCAAACAGACTCGTCCCCGATAGGGAAGAGACCCTGACTTTTAAAAAAGAGAGTCGATCAAAATTGAATAAAGACAAAGTGAGACCTTATGACTACACAAAACAAAATAGTCTTTATAAAATTTTCAAACCAGCGACACAAGAATATCATGAACAGTTGGAACATGCAAATGAAGTAAGAAAGAAAACGTGAAGAAAATCTTTTATGAAATCTAAACCAAAAATTTTCAAAAACATCGGTTTCTTACCTGTTTCTAAATCAATAAGTAAAAGTAGACAAGCATATAATGTAATGACGAATAACATAAATCATTTTAGAGAACTTGTTGGTCAAGCTTGGGAAAAGCATTCTCATGATCATTTTCTTGCACCAAATGCTCATGATATGGAAATCCTAATTAAGACATGTTTGATGCCTCTTTCCCTAAAGACACAAAATGATAGTTTCACATTTATTCATGAACTTAAGCAAGAAATGCATGCTGATTTAAAGTATGTTGAATCACTTGAAAAAGAAGTAGATGAACTTGAATCTAATAAAGCAGAATTTTCAAACATGTATGATATGCTCTTGCAAGAATGTGTGTCTAATGATGTTATGTGTTCTTATTTGCATTCGTTATCTGATTTAGATGCGCACACTGAATTGCAATGCTTATATCTTCATAAAGTTAAAGAATGTGACTGTCTTGCACAAAAGCTTTCGAAACACTCAATTTCTCTTGAACTCGCTTTACAACAATGTCAAGAACAAATAAAAAATGACACAGTTTGCAAAATAACAGCGTCAAATGTATTTCAAAAAGAACGTGAACAATATCTCGAAATACAAGATTGGAAAGCTCAACTGCAAGACAAGAACATTTCCATATGTGAGTTAAAGAAACTCATTGAAAAATGCAAAGGAAAATCTGTGGAAACTAAGTTTGATAAACCATCTATTGTTTGACAACCTAATGCTCAAAGGATTCCAAAACCATCAGTTTTAGGAAAACCGGCTCCTTTTTTAGACTCTCTTAAGAGGAAAAAATTTTCAAAGAAAAAGTCGGTTCCAAAAAATAATAAGTCAGAGGGTTTATCAAAACTAGTCACTTTAAAGAATTTGCCTCAAACAGCAATGCAAGCTGTAAGAAACACAAATGTGATTAAACCAAGCATGTATCAAATTGAATCTAGAACAACACAAAATAGAGCACCACAGTTGCCTCAGACTTATAGGAATACTAATCCTCGTGTGTCTACATCTACAGAAGTAACTCACAGAACTAATGTTAGCAGATCACAGAATAGGAACACTTAAATAAAAGATAAGGTCGTGCCAAAAATTAGTCAAGTGAAGTATAAGAAGACTAAAGTAGAAAACCACCATATGATTTCTAGTATTTCTAATCAAACAAAGTCTGTAACTACGTGTAATGACAGTTTAAAATCTAGAACTTTGAATTTTAATGTTGTTTGTGCTACTTGTGGAAAATGTATGTTTAAATCGAATCATAATGCTTGTGTTTCTAAATATTTGAATGACGTGAATGCTAGAACTAAGAAACCTAAGGTAGTGCCTATTAGTACTAGAAAACCCAAAAGTTAAGCGAACAAATCTGTTGCAACACACCGTAATAAAACAGTTGCATCAGAATCCACTGTCCAGAATTCCAAGAGTTACTATAGGATGCTATGTGAGAAAACTAGTAAGGTGTGGAAATGGTGGATAAAACAACAATGCCCATCAGGATATAAATGGGTTCCTAAGACAAAAATGAAATGGGTACCTAATGTTAGGAATGAAACTGTGAAAAAGAGAGTTAGTTTTGCCATAGAAAATGCATCTATGATAACTAATGTCTTGAAACTCACAAACACTTTAGGATCTAATTTGTCATGTATTCCATCGTCCTCTAATTCTCTTGCAAATTGTACAACTCATCCTATTCATTGTTGACTCGGGATGCACAAAGCACATGACGGGCAATATATCAATTTTGTGCAATTTTCTTGAAAAATATCTGGGTACTGTTCGTTTTAGCAATGATCAATTTGCTTTAATTCTTGGTTATGGAGATTTGGTTCAAGGAAATATCATGATCAACAAGGTTTATTACGTTGACGGCCTCAATCACAATCTCTTCTCGGTTGGTCAATTTTGCGATGCGGATTTGGAAGTTGCTTTTTGGAAATCTACGTGTTTCGTAAGAGATCTTCAAGGAAATGATTTACTTATCGGTAATCGTGGATCTAATCTCTATATAATTTCTCTTCAAGAAACAACTTCATCAACTCCAATCTGTCTCATGGCTAAAGCCTCACCAACTCAAGCATGGTTATGGCATCGAAGACTTCACATCTTAACTTTGATTACATCAACTTGATTTCAAAGAAAGATATCGTGATTGGTTTCCCAAAGTTGAAATACGTCAAGAATCAACTATGTTCCTCTTGTGAAGTGAGTAAAGCAAAAAGGAGTTCATTCAAGACAAAGACTGTTCCAAGTTCAAAAGGACGGTTAAATTTGCTTCATATGGACTTATGTGGTCCAATGCGGGTTGCTAGAATAAATGGGAAGAGATATATTCTGGTAATTGTAGATGACTACTCAAGATATACTTGGAATCTCTTTCTACGTTCCAAGGAAGAAACACCAAATGTTTTAAAAGATTTTCTCATGATGATTCAAAGAAATCTTCAAGCCCTAGTAATTTCTATTCGAACTGACAGAGGCACTAAGTTCTTAAACAAGACACTTAATGCATTCTTTAAAGAAGAAGGAATTGAGCATTAAACTTTTACTCCTCGAACACCTGAACGGAACGGTGTTGCCCAAAGATGAAATCGTACTCTTATTGAGGCTACTCGAATGATGCTCTCAGATTCTAAACTTCCTGTGTTCTTTTGGGCTGAAGCAATTGCAACCGCATGCTATACTCAAAACAGATCTATCATCATATGAAGAAAGCTTGTCAGAACTGAATACCAATTAGCTGATATGTTTACTAAAGCCTTGCCTGAAGATAGGTTTCTGTATCTTGTCAGGCGAATTGTTATGAGATGTTTGACTGCAGCAGAATTGGAGGTTCTAACAAATGAATCTGCTTGATATTCCATCAAACATCAACATGTACATATTTTTGAAAAAAGAAAAATACAAAAAATACAAAATTTCAAAAAAAAATACAAAAAAAAAAAAAATCAGAAAATGTTTCACAAAAATATTCTTCTCGACATGTCTTTGGGAATCGATAACATTTATGTACCTAGAAATGTTGATTAACATCGACACAGGCGGGTAAATGAAGTTCAAACAGGAGTTTCAAAAGCTTTCAAAACATGCCATTTCTATTTTTCTCTATGACTTGTAATTGCTCTCATATTGCAACTCAGACCCAAACGACAAAGCAGAGTGTACGCATAAGTGCGCTTATCCTTAGCGTCAGAAGAGAAGTCTTCTACCATTTTGTTTTTCAAAAAGTTAAACACAATTTTTCAAGAATTTATCACTGACGATTTTTAATCTTTCAAAATTGTGTGTTCAACACTCCATCCCTCATAAAGATTTACAAGACAATTCTTCTATAATTGGTGTCATTTTCAAAATGAGTTAATGTTTGAGGGGGAGTTTTTTGAAAAACAAAGTTTTAATGATTTTGGAGACATCATAACATGACAATATTTATGTATTCAAAACATTATAAAAAGTCTTAATAACAACTCAGTAATAATAATGACTACTCAATAGATTGTATGTTATAAGATTATTTAGTGGTTGAGCATAATTTTACAAGAATTCTTCAATGACAATTCATAATCTTTCCAAATTGTGTGCTCAACAATGTTAACCCTCAATTTTATATTCATTTTACAACTTGGTATCATTTTTTGGTGTCAAACATATGTAAAATTGAGGGGGAGCAAGTTCATGTTTCATGTAATAGGCAGCTGGAAACCCTGTCATGGAGATTCTTTGAATCTACATGATCACAGGTATAGTATTTATATTGTAAAACAATCCTACGAAACCGGAGGTTAATCTAACCAAATCCGGGCGAATGACAAAGCCATCCTTTTTGTTTTTCCATAACCACTTTAGCTTGATTAATTTCTTGCCAAAGGGTTTGTCAACGAGTTCCCAGACTTGGAGTCTGTCAAACTGATGATGCTCTTCCTGCATTGCTTCTATCCATACAGAATCAGCCATTGCCTCCTTAATGGTTTTTGGTTCAACAATACTCACGGTGAGTGCGAACATACACATTTCAGGATCAGTTGCAATTTGTCTTCTTGTTTGCACTGACTTGGATGGATTTCCTTGAACATGAGTTAATCGGTGATCTTTTGTCCATCGCTATTCAGAATCTTGTGGTTGATTAAAGGTATGCATATTTGAATTACCAATATTGCGTGAGGAAGACTCAGTAACTTCTTATACCGGTGTACAAAAAGGATTAGTAAATTCATGTTGTATATCTGCTTGATTATCATTGTTTTCCTCAGCATGAACATTTGTAGGAGTTGATAGTTTTGATGTAGGGTGGATATTCGTTGTAGGTAGTGTGTCTTATTGAGTAGAATTATCGGTGATAGAAGAAGACTTTTTGACATGTGAAGTACCCACATTGAAAAATTCATCATACAAAGGACAGAAAAGAAGATCCAACTCTTGTTGTGATGGAGTTGTTATATCTGCTAAAGGAGAAACATGTTGTAGTTAGGGGATGAGGTCAGAGTTGACATAATCTGACGCCTTCTGTCGTTGAGGAATGAGGCCAGAAGTGTCATTAGCAACAGACATCTCAGAAATCTCTTTGATCTCATCAAATTTGAGATGTATGGATTCAACTATTAATCTTGTTCTCTTGTTGTAAACATGATATCCTTTTGACTGAATGGAGTATCCCACCAAAATGCACGGATCCCCTTTTTCTTTCATCTTATCCAAATTTTCACCATCTCTGGTTAGGTAACAAGTGCAACAAAAAATGTGAAGGTGTTTAATTGAAGGTTTCCTGTCATTGATGATGTGATCTGCATTTTCTCATGTGTCAGAATGATGATAGATCTATTTTAAGTATAGCATGCTGTTGCAATTGCTTTAGCCCAAAAGAACACATGAAGTTTAGAAGCTGAGAGCATCGTTTGAGCAGCCTCAACAAGAGTACGGTTTCGTCTTTCGACAACGTCGTTCTGTTCAGGTGTTCGAGAAGTAGAAGTTTGATGCTCAATTCCTTCTTCTTTAAAGAATGCATTAAGTGTCTTGTTTAAGAACTTAGTACCTCTGTCAGTTCGAACAGAAATTACTAGGGCTTGAAGATTTCTTTGGATCATCGTGAGAAAATCTTTTAAAACTTCTAGTGTTTCATCCTTGGAACATAGAAAGAGAGTCCAAGTATATCTTGAGTAGTCATTTACAATTACCAGAATATATTTCTTCCCATTTATGCTAGCAACCTGCATTGGACCACATAAGTCTATATGAAGCAAATTTAACCGTCCTTTTGAACTTGGAACAGTCTTTGTCTTAAATGAACTCCTTTTTGCTTTACACACTTCAAAAGAGGAACATAGTTGATTCTTGATGTATTTCTACTTTGGTAAACCAATCATGACATCTTTATTTGAAAGCAAGTTGATGTAATCGAAGTTAAGATGTGAAAGTCTTCGATGCCATAACTATGCTTGAGTTGGTAAGACTTTAGCCATGAGACAGATTGGAGTTGACGAAGTTGTTTCTTGAAGAGAAATTGTATAGAGATCAGATCCATGATTACCAGTGAGTAAATCGTTTCCTTGAAGATCTCTAAGGAAACACGTAGATTTTTGAAAAGCAACCTCCAAATCCACATCACAAAATTGACCAACCGAGAAGATATTATGATTGAGGCCTTTGACATAATAAACCTTGTTGATCATGATATTTCCTTGAACCAAATCTCCATAACAAAGTATTGGAGCAAATTGATCATTGCTAAAACGAACAGTACCCAGATATTTTTTAACAAAATTGCACAAAATTGATATATTGCCCGTCATGTGCTTTGTGCATCCCGAGTCAACAATGAATAGGATGAGTTGTACAATCTGCAAGAGAATTAGAGGACGATGGAATACATGACAAATTGGATCCTAAAGTGTTTGTGAGTTTCAAGACATTAGTTATCCTAGATGCATTATCTATGGCAAAACTAACTCTCTTTTTCACAGTTTCATTCCTAACTTTAGGCACCCATTTCATTTTTGTCTTAGGAACCCATTTATATCCTGATGGGCATTGTTGTTCTATCCACCATTTCCACGCCTTACTAGTTTTCTCATATAGCATCCTATAGTAACTCTTGGAATTCTGGACAGTGAATTCTGATGCAACTGTTTTCTTACGGTGTGTTGCAACAGATTTGTTCGCTTGACTTTTGGGTTTTCTAGTACTAATAGGCACTACCTTAGGCTTCTTAGTTCTAGCATTCATGTCATTTAAATATTTAGAAACACAAGCATCATGATTCGAATTAAACACACATTTTCCACAAGTAGCACAAACAACATTAACATTTAAAGTTATGGATTTTAAACTGTCATTACACGCAGTTATAGACTTTGTTTGATTAGAAATACTAGAAATCCTATGGTGGTCTTCTACTTCAGTCTTCTTATACTTCATTTAACTAATGTTTGGTACGGCCTTATCTTCCATTTGAGTGTTCCTAGTCTGTGGTCTGCTAACATTAGTTCTGTGAGTTACTCCTGTAGATGTAGACACACGAGGATTAGTATTCTTATAAGACTGAGGCAACTGTGGTGCTCTATTTTGTGTTGTTCTAGATTTAATTCGATGCATGCTTGGTTTAATCACATTTGTGTTTCTTACAGCTTGCGTTACTGTTTGAGGCAAATTTTATAAAGTGACTGGTTTTGATAAACCCTTTGACTCATTAGTTTTTGGAACTGACTTTTTCTTTGAAAATTTTTTCCTCTTAAAAGAGACTGAAAAGGAGCTGGTTTTCCTAACACTGATGGTTTTAGAATCCTTTGAGCATTAGGTTGTCAAACAATAGATGGTTTATCAAACTTAGTTTCCACAGAATTTCTTTTACATTTTTAAATGAGTTTCTTTAACTCACATATGGCAATGTTTTTGTCTCGCAGTTGAGCTTTCAAATCTTGTATTTCGAGATATTGTACACGTTCTTTTTGAAATACATTTGACGCTGTTACTTTGCAAACTGTGTCATTTTTTATTTGTTCTTGACATTGTTGTAAATTGAGTTCAAGAGAAATTAAGTGTTTTTCTAATTTAGCAAAACTTCGTAAAAGCTTAGTGTAAACCTCTTTACTAACAGATTCAGTTTGTTTTGAAAGCTTTTATGCAAGACAGTCACATTCTTTGACTTTATGAAGATATAAGCATTGCAATTCAGTGTGCGCATCTAAATCAGATAACAAATGCAAATAAGAACAAATAACATCATTAGAGACACATTCTTGCAAGAGCATATCATACATGTTTAAAAATTCTGCATTATCATATTCAAGTTCGTCTACTTCTTTTTCAAGTGATTCAACATACTTTAAATTAGCATGCATTTCTTGCTTATGTTCATGAACAAATGCGAAACTATCATTCTGTATCTTAAGGGCAAGAGGCATCAAACATGTCTTAATTAGGATTTCCGTATCATGAGCAGTTAGGGCACGAAAATGATCTTTTGAATGTTTAACCCAAGCTTGATCGACAAGTTCTCTAAGATGATTTATGTTGTTTGTCATAACATTATATGCTTGTCTACTTTTGCTTATTGACTTCGAAACAGGTAAGAAATCGATGTTTTTGAAAATATTTGGTTTTGTTTTCACAAAAGATTTTCTCTACATTTTCTTCCTTACTTCATTTGCGTGTGCCAACTGTATTTTATATTCTTGGGTCGGAGGCTTAAAAATTTCATAAAGACTATTTAACTTTGTGTAATCATATGGTTTCACTAAGTCTTTATTCAATTTTGATTGACACTCTCTTTCAAGAGTCAGTGTCTCTTCCCTGTCAGGGATGAGACTGTTTGCAGGATCAGATTGGTCATGTGGGATCTCATACAAACATGGTATCTCAAATTGAGCCTTTTTGAGGCACATTGGATTAGCAAAGGTAAGTCTTCCATTAAATGTTGAGCATTTGGGTGCTAACATATGAATGGTCTAGATTGATTAACTCCGTTTGTAAACAATTTCATTCAAAAACTTTAATTGCTTTTCCATTGAAATCATTTTGTCAATATCTTTTTCTTCCTTAAGTTTCAAATCCGTTATTACCTTTGTTTTATCCTTGACAAGACCTTCGTAGTGTGACTATGTTAAAAGACTCTGTTTGACTAACTCATATTGTTTCTCTTTGACAACTAAAATTTCATAGGCTTTAAGTTTTAAACCTTCTTTTATGTCAATGTATTTTTGAGCGAATAGTCCTAGAGTTTCATTTAACTTATGTTCAAGTTTCTCATAGTCAACAGTACGGTCATTAAAGGTTTTGTACTTCTCAAGCTCAGTCTATTTGTTTTGAATTGCAATTAGACAACTATCCCGAATACTATTAGATTCCTCTAGAGTTCTACTAGTTTCCATAAGAATAGATTTGCACTCAGTCAATTCATGAGCAAGTGTTATGTTTGATTTCTTTAATTGCTTTTGAATCTTTTTATTTTCATCGACATCAAGTTTTAAATTTGCAATTAAATTAACAAGCGCAACACGCTCATTATCACATTCTACATCATTTTGGTCATTCTGAATATCATTATCACACATATCTGGTGAATCAGGAATGACATTACTATCACCCGTTTCCACTACACATGTGTTACTAATGGATTCAGATTGCTCAGAATATTGTATTTCATTTGCAAACACATTATATCTAGTATCGTATTATACCTGTTCTAATGGCTCAAAATTAGTGCTTAAGTCTGCATTAGGAACTCCTGGATCTTTGCCATATTGTTGTAACGTGCTTCCAACTCTTGTTCATCAATCTCTTCATCCGTGTCTGCTAGCTAGTCAGTTTGCTCCGCTTGAAGTGGAACATCTTTATCAGCTTGTTTACACAACAACATCTTTTCCTTGTGATACGTGGAGTCTTTAACCCGTTTTAGATTTCTACATTCCTTAGCAAAATGACTAAATTCCTTGTAGTTGAAACACTGTATCCCAGACTGCTGCACTACTTGACCACCTACATTTTCCCTAGCCTCAGCAACAGTCATTGTCCTCTATTTCCTAAACTGTCCAAACTGATTATCATTCTTGTATCTTGAAGTAGTATCCACATTCTTGTTTCTGGTATTTGAGGAAGTTTTGAGGTTGTTGTTGGTAGGTTTGTAGAGCTTCTTGAAATACTTTGCAATGAGTGCTAAATTTTTCTGCATTTCCTTATCCTTCTGAGCTTGTTCAAGATCATTGTCTTCTTCAGAAGCTGACTCAGATGGAGGTGTGATTAGTTTGGCTGTCTCTTTGCCTTTGGGTCTTGTAGTTGCATGAGATCTGGTTGGAAGTGAAGCTTTTGATGTTGGTGCAGATGATTTTTGAGACTTTGATGTTTGATAATATGGATCTTGATATGGTTGAGCAGTAGCAACAAGTGCTATAATGGGTTAGCATTCTTGGCTATTCTTTTAGCACGGAGTTCATCAACTTCCTTTTGATATTGTTTCAGAATGTCAAAGAGCTTGTGATACGAAACTTCATCCAACTTGTGTTGTTGCTTGACAATTGTTACAAACCTTGACCATTCTGGTTGAAGTTGTTGAAGAAATTGAACATTGACTTGCATCGTAGCAACTATCAAATTGTTTCTTATCATTTCATTCATCAGCTTGTAAAACCTTGTGTAATATGACTCAATTGTTTCTCCATCGTGAGAGGTGAATTGTCCAAACTCCCAAAATAAGTTTGTCTTGACATCTTGAATGTTGAGTGATTCACCTTGTTGTAGCCTTTTGATGGCTTCCCACATTTCATGAGCTGTCTTGCATGCATCAATAGTTGAGTATATTTCATCTACGATTCCAGTCAATATCAAATGAATCGCTTCCTTTTCTGATTAAAAATGAGCTTTGTTTTCAGGAGACATATTCAAGAAAGTCTCAACTGTTGTTCATTTAGGAACTGCTGAAGAATTATCCGTTGCAGGTACAACTAGAATTATGACAGTAGTAGGAGTGTAAGGACCTTCGAGAATGCATTTCCTCAAGGCATCACCATTTGGTCTTGTATCAATGTATCTTTAGAACCGTGATCGCCATTGTGCATATCGTCTGTTGCAAGCATTGGTGGACGATCCCTTGAACCAGCTGTCATGATGTTGTTATGCATTTGACTGTTAGTTGTGGAAGTTACAATTGGAATAGTCATTGATCCGTCCAAACACACTATATATATAATATAAAATATATAATATATAAGTATATAAGGATTATATCAAATAATAGTATAGATAGTATTTTCCGTCGGGTTCGAGAAACAAACTTCTAACCAAAGTTGTCTCAAAAACCTCCCGGGTCATTTTCCTTCGACGAAGTGCGAATTGAAAATCGGAAACGTTCGTGATCGCGCCTTTTGAATAGTTTGAAAGATTTTTGATTTGGTTTCTAAATCTACTAAAGGGAAAAGCATATAAAAGAGAAACTAAGCTTTTGGTTTTAAACTATTTTTATATTAGAAATTAAACTAATACTAATTCTACGATTTAAAACTACAAGATTATACTAAAAATATAAATGACTAATATGCTTGCTAAGTGACGTGAAATGTTGATTAAGTGCGGGCTTAGGTTTAACAGATTAAAATGACAAGTAAAATGAAATGCTTAAAAATAAATGACAAGAATGTAAATCGAAATGAAAATACTTATGATTAATAATTAAAAAAAAAAAAAATTAAACCCGCACCTAAATTCCAAACCACTAATCACTTAACAAGCACTAATAAATCTACTCACTACTCATAACAAAATTTAATGACAAAAATAAATCTATACTAAGCATGGCGAAAATAAAATAGGCAAATATATTTAAAATAATAAAATAAATCTACTCTAATTTATTGACAAAGGATTAGAAAACCACCCGATTTATTTAGCTAAAACAAATAGTCAAATTCGGTCTAGCTAAATAAACCTGTAAACTCCGCGCCTCGTAAGATGACCAGTTCCAAAATAGCAAAACACAAAATGTTATCATAAAATCACAGTTATAGAAAATTGCAAATTCTACTTTGCATAACAGAAACTAAATTCAAACGAGATATAGACTTCTTAATCGTGGCCCATGTGATAAACAATTGCAAGCCCAAATCACTTTTACTAAATCTATTAATATTAAACTCTAGGCCTAATTAATTTTCGCACAACAGTTACAAACCAAGGCTCAATTACTAATTTCATAGAAGGAGGCCCATATTCGATCACAAATCAAGAGCAGTCTATGTTAATCCAAACGAAAACCAATTTCAAGTTTCAAAGTGCAAACTTAATTTGAAATAAGATCCAGACGAAAAGCAACGAATGCAAATAATGAATAGACTAAAACTAGAATGAAAACTTAATCAATTAAGCACTTTTAGTAAACTAGCAAGATCTAAAATGAAACAATCATGTAACGCGAAAATAAGCTAAAGAAAATAAGCTAAAATGAGATCTATAACTAAGATTATCTAACAATCCTAGACGCAACAAAATAAGTATTCAACTATTCGATTAAGCAAAAAAATAGCAACAAGTAACTAGAATAAATTTTAAGCATTTAAACTACTAAAATGATGACTTGAATAAGCACATAAGCTCATAAAAATTGTTCTAGTAATTAAAACTCAAATGAATTCGAACAAACTAATTAGAAGTTATTAAAATCAGAAAATATGAGCTCCTAATTAAACAAAAATGAAACAAGCACAATAATAAGCTATTTTTCGAGCTTATTGAAACTTATCATATCGAAAAGTGCTTAAAAACTTTTGGTAATGGATCGAATTAACTTGGAGAGCTAATAGGAGTCATTATTTAAGATTTTGAGGACTTTTGATACTAATAAGCCACGAAAATAAGGACGAAAAAATCAACTTATTGAATAAGACACACGAAAAAGAAAATAGAAACGAGAGATTAAGCACCAAATAAGCAAAAAGAGATCTTAAATCAACTTCGAACCAACTTTAATACATCATTACATTAAACTTTCGAAATTAGAAACGTACAATAAGCATAAAAATAAAATAAGCTATTACAAACTTAAAATAAGCTAAAAACTAAAAAATCCAAACTAAAAAAATAAAGACTAACTCTCCCCAAAAATGAAGGTAGCGAGTTGCATTTTATAGGGCCAAGAAGGGGTGATAGTGTAATTTTTACCCAATCATTGGATACTCAATTGGCCAATGATTGGCCTTCATGCATGTTCACATGGATAGCAAGATGAAATTAGTTGATCCAGCCGGTGTATTTACGCCACGTGTCCATCCATTGCTGCTTATTCTCAACGCAGTCTATATTGACTGTTGGATCATTCAGATATAAAATAAAATGAATTTGAAGATATACATTTTGCCATAGCCACGTGGATGTCTTTGATTTGCCAACATGATGTAGTGGAGAGTCACATGATTCTTGAACCATTTAATTAAAGCTCACGTGACATGATGTCACCAATATCTAGTTTTCATTATTTTGATTTGGGCATAGATAATGCTTGTTGGGCCTTAGTTAGATTGGGCTGGCCCAACCCAACAAAGTGGGTTACGGGCTGGCCCAATAAAATCCGAGGGCACCGTTGGACTCGTTTTCTCGTGCTCTTTTCGATCTCGTGCTCGGCTTTGTCCAGTTCTGTCTTTATTTTTGTCTTTTTCTTGATATCCGTACCTACACATACAAAAACACAAAAACAATCATATATTTGCCATTTTAATTATGTTTTTAGTCTTTTGGGCTCGTTTTTCATGGTAAAAGGTATGTATAAAATAACGAATACCAGTCATGAAGAATGATTGTTGAATTATGAAGTTAAAATGATTGATGGATCTTAAGTAGATGTGTTGTGATTGAAGTTGTGGTACAATAAATACAATTAACGTCCACGGGATTTTACAAGTCTATGATTAAAACTGAGAAAAGAATTGAGTCTTTCGCGGGATTTTACAAAATCAATAGAAAACCGTGAATGTAAATTGATTGAGATTAAGGTTTGTTTGTGTTGAATTAGTTGTCTTTTGAGTCCTTGTGATTGTTTGTTGTTATGGTTCAAGTTGTTTTGATTAGACAGTGAGTAATAGATTTTGAATTTTTTTTTTAGGAAATTAGGTTTTCAAAACAAGGGATTTCAGTGGCACAACTCGCTACTTTGAAAAAAATTATGCAGCATAACGTTTGGATATGAGCTTAGGAAAAGGTCTTCAATTTCCTATTAACTCACTAAGATAACTCGCTGCTGTCTTCTGCTAACTCGCTAATCTGGCAAACCTTGGGTAGCATAACAACTCGCTAGAACTAGAGAATTTATCTTCAAATAAACATGTAACTCGCTAGACCTTGAAACCTATAACTCGCTAGATTTTGAAACATGTAACTCGCTAGATTTTCAAGTCTCTAACTCACTAGACTTGTTCTTCATAACTCGCTACTACAAGGTGTCACGGATGTCACTTTCGAACAAGTACACACGTCGTTTTCCACCTGTTTGTCCTGTTCCACTTTAAGCAAACAAACAAACACACCTTATGTTTGATTCTTGAAATAAGCACGTATAAGCTATATAAGCTAGTGAGCTCAAGCTTAACACCACTTAAGAATTAATAAGCCAAAGCTTAAACAAGCCATGGGCTTTTGTCTCAAATAAGCCACGAAATTTTTTAAAATTTTGAGCTTATTACCATAAAACAACCACTAATCTACCTAAGGCTCTTGATACCAAATGACGGACTAATAATCACCTTCACTTCATTATTTAGGACATGGATTGAACAAGAAAATAAGAAAGAAGATAGGAAGATGTTTAGAGAGAGAAACAAGAGAGAGAAAAATGGAAGGATGCAATATTAGCTTGTAAGAGAATAAACAACCAACACCTTTTTCCATGGTGGAAAAGGGTTTATATACCCATACACTTACATTGGACGTGTAGGGCTTTGACACGGACCAGGCTCGGGCTTTGCTTGGGTTTAAGCCCGTAATACATCGAATATTAGCTTACTAAATGAGCCCGGTTTCTTTTCTAGCCTATTACAACGTTACATAATTAAATGACCGAGACGTAATATTATTAATGAACGAACTTCCTTGTTTGACTCAATGCCAAAAGTTAAAAACCCGATAATCACTTTCACTTCATTATTTAGGACATAGATTGAACAAGAAAATAAGAAAGAAGATAAGAAGATGTTTAGAGAGAGAAATAAAAGAGAGAAAAATGGAAGGATGTAATATTAGCTTGTATGATAATAAACAACCAACACCCTTTTCCATGGTGGAAAAGGGTTTATATACCCATACACTTACATTGGACGTGTAGGGCTTTAACACGGACCGAGCTCGGGATTTACTTGGGTTTAAACCTGCAATACATCTAATATTAGCTTACTAAATGAGCCCGGTTTCTTTTCTAGCCTATTACAACATTACATAATTAAATGACCGAGACGTAATATTCTTAATGAACAAACTTCCTTGTTCGACTCAATATATTAAGGCTAACAATCTCCCCCGAAGTGAGTTCATTGTGACACTCCTTCGTGAGATCAATGAGATTAGTTTTGTCGTTAAGTTCTTGTGATCTTTTTCTCTGTCTATGTTGTAGGCGTGTTCCTTCATGCTTTGCAATCTTTGATCTTGAGCCTTTGTCATTGTCTTTTGACTTCGTCTTTACGTCCGAGATCTTTAAATCTTTATCCTTCTATCTTGATCATCTTTGCCGCCATGCGATCTTGTGTCTTGACCAACATGCTTATACTGTGAATCATCATGAAAGCTTGCTAACAATATACCTTGGTAGACTTGATATCTTGAAGGAAGATCTTGTTTATCTGAGTTTGCGGAAGACTTTATCTTTTAATTCTTGAGTTTTCTTGATTCTTGAATCTTGATGCTTATAGTATGTCTTTGTAGTTTGAGCATGAGCATGTGGTAATGAATCCGACTTTAGCTGGAATGAGGCATCACCATCTCCATCTTTATATGAATACTGAAATAAAAAAGTTAGCAATAAAGCGTATGGACGAATATGGCTTTGTCATTCGCCCGGATTTGGTTAGATTAACCTCCGGTTCCATAGGACCGTTTTACAGTATAAATATTATACTTGTGATCAGGTAGATTTAAAGAATCTCCTTGACAGGGTTTCCAGCGTTAAAGCGTCAGTATCTTCTAACACAAATATTAATTTTTACCATGAGCTTGCCTAGTTCTCATTACCGGAACGTCTCAAAGCAGACAAAAAATTTTAAAGAAACAAGATATGAGTGAATCAGATAGTTAACTTCATTCTGATTAATATACGTCAATCTCATTTACTGGAACAAGTATTGAATCACATAGAATCGCACCATAGTGTTTCTTTCTCAGTTGACCAAGATTTTTGATTTCGTAATAAAATTAATTCGCACAAGGTCACCTACCAGAGCTTGTTTTTGATGTTGGCACATCCAGATTATTCCATCTACATTTGTAATACATAAGTATCACTCGGATTCTCTGTCAAAATCACATGGATAATCGTAGGACCCTAGTTAACAGCTGTGAACTATATTGATGTTCAACAAGTTTTTGAAGGGAATGGACCTACATGAGATTTATTTTTAGATCTCTTGGCTCTTAGACTCAATTAGGTGCGTTTTGTTTTAGTACTCGAAGGCAGGACACAGACTGCCACTCCATATTCAATATTAACTAACTCGGAGTGAGGAAAATCAATAGAAGTCGTGTGTAACCTCCGTGACAACTTATACAAGTTTCTGTTTAAGAGAAACTTGAATGGATTGTGGGAAAGGGATGTGTGCACTGCACCACCTAGTCCCAGAAGTCGTCTTATTATACAAAATCATCTTTGTGAAATCCGATAGATTATGTATTGACCTCTGTTTTCTCTCTGCCTATGTGTGTTAGGGATGGCTGCTTTGTTTTCCAACCCCTAAATCCATACATTTCTTTTTCATGTCTTCAACCCCTGAGTCAATGCTTACCAAGACGTCATAACTACCACCACCAATGTTTGTGATTTTCCAGTTTTATCTAATCCTTAGTCGGCATAAAACTCTTTATACTCATTCCCTCAATCATACCTAAGGAATAGCTATTTCTAAACTATGGCTTGCCCATGTGTAGATTCCACTGTTGTATCATAGACTAATTCCTAACCTAACCAACCTTATATGACTTAGAATCGACATTGATTTAAATGTTGAGGTATAGATCGGTAACCATAAAACCTTTTATCGAAAGGTATCCAGCACTTTTGAGTTGATAAGATCACTTATTATAGTTTCACGATCACATTTATAATTACATTTCCCCCTTAATTTTAAATACCAATTCACTTAGATTTTTGAAATTACCAATGTGATTAAAATTTGTCATGAAAATTCCGTGGGGAAAACTTTTATACTAAGCATGAATTACATGGAACATGAACTTGCACCCTCTCAGATTTTAAACATATGGATTGACCCCACAAAATGATACAAATAGTAAAAATGAATAAACACCTTGAGTTAGCATTGTTGATCACAGCAATATTCAAAGATTATGAAATGTCATTGAGAAGAATACTTGAAAAAATAAGTGCAACCACTACATCATCTTAAAACATACAATCTATTGATGTCCATTATTATACTGAATGTTATAAAGACTTTATATAATGTTTTGAATACAAAAATATTGTCTATGTTTTATATGTATCCAAAAATCATAAAACTTTGTTTTTAAAAAACTCTCCTCAAAACATGAACTTATTTTGAAAAATGACAACCAATTGAAGAAGCATTTGTCTTGTAAATCTTATGAGGGATGGAAGTGTTGAAGCAAACAATTTGAAATGATTATGATATCGTCATTTAAAAATTCTTGAAAAAATTGTATAAACTTTATGAAAAACCAAATGTAAGAAGACTTCTCTCTAACGCTATAGGATAAGTGCACTTATGCGTACACACTCCTTTGGCGTTGTGGGTCCCGAGTTTGCAATAAGAGAGCAAATACAAGTCATAGAGAAAATTAGAAATGACATGTTTAAAAGGGCTTTTTTGAAACTCCTGTTCTGAAACTACATTTACTCGCTCCGTACGATGTTAATCAACATTTCTAGGTACGTAAATGTTAACGATATCCAAAGACAAAACATGTAGAGAAAATATTTTTGTGAACATTTTTCTATTTTTATTTTTTGATTTTGTATTTTTTTCTTTTGAAATTTTATATGTTTTTGTAATTTTCTTTTATCCAAAATATGTGACAAAGATTGATGTTGATGGAATTCAATCAAATTATTTGTCCAGAACCTCCAGTACTGCGGAGGTCATACATCTCATCCAAATCATCTGCCAAGATAGTGAAACTAACTACCGGTAAAGGCCTTTAGTACAACATATCAGCTAATTGAGGTATTCATTTCTGACAAAGTACAATTCATATACCGTGTTCAACCTATTCCTTGATGAAATGATACCAGAAAGTCTATATGCATGGAACGGGAGTGTTTCAGGGTTGCATAGAATTGCTTTTTTATTTTCTATGGCTAACTTGAGAGCGCAATACAACAGTATTTTTTGTTGTAAGTTTTGAAGAAGCCATAATCCTATAAGTTGTGTCCTCATCCACATTACATGAGCACAAATTGCTGATAACGCCATGTACACAAAGCTTCTACTAAATACAAAAGCAGATACAAACCTTTTCTTTTGACATCCAGCTGACTACCTTATCACCTAGTAAACTGTATTCCTCTATAAGTACTTTTGCGAGTATCAATGCATCCTTCCGGCATGTCGGCATCTCAAAAGCTATTAGTTTCAAAAACAGAAACCCTAACGGATACCAGAGTCCCATGTTAAATGGTACCCCATAAGTTATCAAAAGAATCCTTTTAACCTCTTTGAGTGATTACAGTCGGGTCTTGGCTTGATCTCTGCATAGATAACTACAACAGCACTATGTCTGGTCTACTAGATGTCAGACACATGAGTGACCCGATTTTACTACGGTAGTCTAGTTAGGTTTACGGGTTCACCACTCAAGTCCTGCAACTAATTTGGGAGGTTTCATAGCCATTGGTTGTACCAATGCTTTAATCCTTTTCATACCATTTTTTTTTAACAATCTCTCAAGCTTCTTGGCCTGTTGAATAAAGACCAAGCGTGGGGAATTGGTGGATCCTGAAGTCCTAAAAAAGAATTTCATTTTCCCTCATTAAGGAACAACTCAAATTGACTTGTGCGTTAATTTGTCAAGATCGTTAAGAAAAATTTAGGGTTTGTTGACCCTCAAAAAATAATGTCATCAACGTAATTTGCACAAGTATAGAATTGTCCTCAACCCTAACTTATGTGAATAGGGGACGGGTCAATGGTACCATAGAAAAACCTTACAGATATCAAGAAATTTGAGATGTTGATACATAAAGAACCAGCACTTGGAGCTTGTTTTCACATCCATAAAGAGCTTTCCTTAAGCGGTAAACCTTTTCCCTGGATGATTCCGAATCAACAAATCCATCAGGGGTGCATATCATAAACCTCCTCCTTTATTGCCCCTATAAGAAATGTTGTTTTCACGTCCATTGGTCTGATAAATTAGGGAAAAGACTTGTGTGCAGCATATGCGACGAAAATCCGAACAGCTTCCAAGCAAGCAACTAGAGCAAATAATTCTTCGAAATCAATACCCTCTTCCTAAGCATAACCTTTAGCTATATGTCATGCTTTGTTGCGAATTACAGTTTGGTCTTTATCCTTTTTGTTTTTCCAGAACCACTTTAGCTTGATTACGTTCTTGCCAAAGGATTTGTCAACGAGTTGCTAGACTTTGAGTCTGTCAAACTGATGAAGCTCTTCCTGCATTGCTTCTATCCATGCAGAATCAGCCATTGCCTCCTTAATGGTTTTTGGTTCAACAATACTTACGGTGAGGGCGAACATACACATTTCAGGATCAGTTGCAAGTTGTCTTCTTGTTTGCACTGACTTGGATGGATTTCCATGAACTTGAGTTAATGTGTGATATTTTTTCCATTGGTATTCGGAATCTTGTGGTTGATTAAAGGGATGCATATTTGAATTACCCATTTGCGTGAGGAAGACATCATCAACTTCTTGTACCGGTCAAAAGCAGTGATATAGTAAATTTCATGTGTATATCAGTTTATTATCGTTGTTTTCCTCAACATGAAACATTTGAATGAGTTTATGTTCTGATGTAGGGTGGATATCGTTGTAGGTAGTGTGTCTTGTTGAGAAAATTGTCGGATGGGCAGAAGAAGACTTTGTTTGACCAAGTGAAGTACCCGCATTGAAAAATACCATCGTACAAAAGGACCGAAAAGAAGATCCAACTCTTGTTGTGATGGATTTGTTGTATCTGCTGAAGGAGAAACATGTTGTAGTTGGGGGACGGGGTCAGAGTTGATATAATCTGATGCCTTTTGTCGTTAAGGAACGAGGCCTGAAGTGTCATTAGCAACAAATGTCTCAGGCATCTCTTTGATCTCATCAACTATAAAAGATGGTTATTCAACCTCTAAACATGTTCTCGTTGTTGTAAACCACGATATAAAACTTTTGACTGAGTAGAGTATCCCACCAAAATGCACGGATCCTTTTTCTCATTTCATCTTATTCTAAAATTTTTCAAACCATCTCTGTGTTAGGTTAACAAGTGCAACAAAAAATATTAAAAGATGTATAAATTGAAGGTTTCCTGTCCATTGATGATGTGAATATGTCCATTTCTCATGTGTCAAATGATGAAAGATCTATGAATTTGAGTATACAAGGTTTCAATGCTTCAGCCCAAAAGAACACAAAAGATTAGAAGCTAGAGCAATCGTTGAGCAGCCTCAACAATGATAACGATTTTGGCTTTCGACGACACTGCCGGTTTCTTCAGGTGATTGAGGAGTAGAAGTTTGATGCTCAGATTCCTCTACTTTACAGAGATGCATCATTTGATCTTGTTAAGAACTACAGTAGCCTTGTCAGTTCGAACAGAAATTACTCAGTGGCTGAAGATTTCCTTCGATCGTCGTGAAAAATAAAATCTTTTGAAAACTTCTGGTGTTTCATCCCATGGAACAGAGACAGAAGAGTCCAATTTATAATCTTGAGTAGTCATGCTACAATACCAGAAATAATTTTTACTTACCCCCATTTATGCTATGCAACCCGCCATTGACCAAACCAAAGTCCAAATAAGCAAAATTTAACCGTCCTTTTAAACTTGGAACAGTCTTTGTCTTGAATGAACTCCTTTTTGCTTTATTCACTTCACAAAAGGAACATAGTTGATTCTTGATGTATTTCAACTTTGGTAAACCAATCACAACATCTTTCTTTGAAAGCAAGTTGATGTAATCGAAGTTAAGATGTGAAAAGTCCTATCGAAGCCATAACCATGACTTGATTAGTAATGCTTTAAGCCATGATGACAAGATTGGAGTTGACGAAGTTTGTTTTCTTGAAGAGAAATTATATAGAACAGATCCACAATTACCGATATAAATCGTTTCCTTGAAGATCTCTAACGAAACACGTAGATTTCCAAAAAGCAACCTCCAAATCCGCATCACAAAATTGACCAACCGTGAATAGATTGTGATTGAGGCCTTCGATGTAATAAACCTTGTTGATCGTGATATTTCCTTGAACCAAATCTCCATAACCAAGAATTAGAGCAAATTGATCATTGCCAAAACGAATAGTACCTAGATATTTTTCAACAAAATTGCACATAATCGATATATTGTCCGTCATGTGCTTTGTGCATCCCGAGTCAACAATGAATAGGATGAGTTGTACAATCTGCAAGAGAATTAGAGGACGGATGAAAACTGACAAATCGGATCCCTAAAGTGTTTTGTAAGTTTCAAGACTAAAGTAATCCTAGAATGCATTACTATGTAAAGACTAAACTCTTCCCTAATATTCCAAAACAGTGTTCATTCCTAAAACTAGGCACCCATTTCATTTTGTCCTTAGGAAACCCATTTATATTACTTATGGGCATTGTTTTTCTATCCACCATATCCACGCCATACTAAGTTTTCTCATATAGCATCCTATAGTAACTACTTAGAATTCTTGGACAAATAGATGCTGATATCACAGTTTTCTTACGGTGAGATGCAACAGATTTTAACTCTTTGACTTTGGGTTTTCTAGTACTAAAAGGCACTAACATAGAGCTTCTTAGTTCTAGCATTCACGTCAATTCAATATTTAGAAACACAAGCAATGATTCGAATTAAAACACACATTTTCCACAAGTAGCACAAACAGCAAAACATTCGACAGTAGTCAGGATTTTAAACTGTCATTAACGTAGTACAGACCATTAATTTATTTAGAAATACTAGAAATCCTATGGTTGGTCGTTATACTTCAGTCGTTCTTATACTTCACTTGACTAATGTTTGGCATGACCTTATCTTTCATTTGAGTGTTCCTAGTCTGTGGTCTGCTAACATTAGTTCTGTGAGTTACTCCTGTAGATGTAGACACGCGAGGATTAGTATTCCTATAAGTCTGAGGCAAATGTGGTGCTCTATTTTGTGTTGTTCTAGATTCAATTCGATACATGCCTGGTTTAATCACATTTGTGTTTCTTCTTACAGCTTGCATTGCCAGTTTGAGCTAATACCTAAAAAGTGACTGGTTTTGATAAACCCCTAAGGTCCAGGTGCATTTACGTCATTCAAAATTTTAGTAACATAATCAAAGTGATCTGAATCAACTAAACATTTTCCACAAGTAGCACAAACAACATTAACATTCGAAGTTCTGGATTTTAAACTGTCATTATACGCAGTTATAGACTTTGTTTGTGAAAATTTTTTCCTCTCAAGAGAGTTTGAAAAAGGAGTTTCTTTAACTCACTTATGGCAATGTTCTTGTCTTGCTATTGAGCTTTCAAATCTTGTATTTCAAAATATTGTTCATGTTCTTTTTGAAATACATTTGACGCTTTTTCTTTGCAAACTGTGTTATTTTTCATTTGTTCTTGACATTATTGTAAAGCCAGTTCAAGAGAAATTGAGTGTATTTATAATTTAGCAAAACTTTGTAAAAGCTCAATATAAACTTTTGTACTAATAGATTCAGTTTGTTTCGAAAGCTTTTGTGCAATACATTCACATTATTTCACTTTATGAAGATATAAGCATTGCAATTCAGAGTGAGCATCTAAATCAGATAACGAATGCAAATAAGAACACATAACATCATTAGACACACATTCTTGCAAAAGTATATCATACATGTTTGAAAATTCTGCTTTATCATATTCAAGTTTGTCAATTTCATTTTCAAGGGATTCAACGTACTTTAAATCAGCATGCATTTCTTGCTTAAGTTCATGAACAAATGTGAAACTATCATTCTGTGTCTTTATGGAAAGAGGCATCAAACATGTTTTTATTAACACTTCCATATCAAGAGCAGTTGGGGCACGAAAATGATTATGAGAATGCTTTTCCCAAGCTTGATCAACAAGTTCTCTAAAGTGATTTATGTTATTTGTCATTACATTGTACGCTTGTCTACTTTTACTTATTGATTTTGAAACAGGTAAGAAACTGATGTTTTTGAAAATATTTGGTTTAAATTTCACAAAAGATTTTCTCCATATTTTCTTTCTTACTTCATTTGCATGTACCAACTGTTCATGATATTCCTGTGACGTTGGTTTTAATTCCATAAAGACTATTTACCTTTGTGTAGTCATAAGGTCTCACTAAGTCTTTATTTTATTTTAATCAACTCTCTTTTTCAAGAGTGAGAGTCTCTTCCCTATCGGGGACGAGTCTGTTTGTAGGATCAGATTGGTCATTTGGGATCTGATACAAACATGGTTTTTCAGATTGAGCCATTTTGAGGTACATTGGATTTGCAAAGGTTGGTCTACCATTGAATGTTGGGCCTTTGTGTGCTAACATATAAATGATTTGGATTGATTGATTTCTTTTGTAAACAATTTCATTCAAAAACTTTAATTGCTTTTCCATTGAAATCATTTTGTCGATGTATTTTTCTTCCTTAAGTTTCAAATCCGTTATTACCTTTGTTTTCTCTTTGACATGACCTTCGTAATGTGACTTTGTTAAAAGACTATGTTTGACTAACTCATCGTGTTTCTCTTTGACAACTAAAATTTCATAGGCTTTAAGTTTTAAACCTTCTTTTATGTCAATGTCTTTTTGAGCTAATAGTCCTAGAGTTTCATTTAACTTATGTTCAAGTTTCTCATAGTCAACAGTACGGTCATTAAAGGTTTTGTACTTCTCAAGCTCAGTCTGTTTGTTTTGAAGTGCAACTAGACAACTATCCCGAATACTATTAGATTCCTCTAGAGTTCTACTAGTTTCCGCAAGAATAGATTTGCACTCAGTCAATTCATGAGCAAGTGTTGTGTTTGCTTTCTTTAATTGCTTTTGAATCTTTTTATTTTCATCGACATCAAGTTTTAAATTTGCAATTAAATTAGCAAGCGCAACACGCTCATCATCACATTCTACATCATTTTGGTCATTCTGAATATCATTATCACACATATCTGGTGAATCAGGAATGACATTACTATCACCCGTTTCCACTACACATGTGTTACTAATGGATTCAGATTGCTCAGAATGTTGTATTTCATTGGCAAACACATTATATCCAGTATCGTATTATACCTATTCCAATGGCTTAGAATCAGTGCATGAGTCTGCATTAGGAACCTCCTGGATCTTTGCCATATAGTTGTAATGTGCTTCCAACTCTTGTTCATCAATCTCTTCATCCGTGTCTGCTAGCTAGTCAGATTCCTCCGTTTGAAGTGGAACACCTTTCTCAGCATGTTTACACAGCAACATCTTTTCCTTGTGATAAGTGGAGTCTTTAACCCGTTTTGGATTTCTGCATTCCTTAGCAAAATGACCAAATTCCTAGCAGTTGAAACACTGTATCCTAGACTGCTGCACTACTTGACCACCTATAGTTTCCCTAGCCCCAACAACAGTCATTATCCTCTGATTCCCAAACTGTCCAGACTGGTTATCATTCTTGTAGCTTGAAGTAGTATCCACATTCTTGTTTTTGGTGTTTGAGAAAGTTCTGAGGTTATTGCTGGTAGGTTTGTAGAGCTTCTTGAAATACTTTGCAATGAGTGCTAAAATTTTCTGCATTTCCTTATCCTTCTGAGCTTGTTCAGGATCACTGTCTTTTTCAGAAGCTGACTCAGATGGAGGTGTGATTGGCTTGGCTGTCTTTTTACCTTTGTGTCTTGTAGTTGCATGAGATATGGTTGGAAGTGAAGCATTTGATGTTGGTGCAGATAATTTTAGAGACTTTGATGTTTGATAATATGGATCTTGATATGGTTGAGCAATAGTAACAAGTGCTAATGGGTTAGCATTCTTGGCTATTCTTTCTGCACAGAGTTCATTAACTTCCTTTTGATATTATTTTAGAATGTTAAAGAGCTTGTGATATGAAACTTCATCCAACTTGTGTTGTTGCTTAACAATTGTTACAAACCTTGACCATTCTGGTTGAAGTTGTTGAAGAAATTGAACATTGACTAGCATCGTAACAACTGTCAAATTGTTTCTTATCATTTCATTCAGTAGCTTGTAAAACCTTGTGTAATTTGACTCAATTGTTTCTCCATCATGAGAGGTGAATTTTCCAAACTCCCAAAATAAGTTTGTCTTGACATCTTGAATGTTGAGTGATTCACCTTGTTGTAGCCTTTCAATGGCTTCCCACATTTCATGAGCTATCTTGCATGCATCAACAGTTGAGTATATTTCATCTCCAATTCCAGCCAATATCAAATGAATCGCTTCCTTTTCTGATTCAAAATGAGCTTTGTTTTCAGGAGACATATTCAAGACAGTCTCAACTGTTGTTCGTTCAGGAACTGCTAAAGAATTATCTGTTACAGGTACAGCTAGAATTATGACAGTTGTAGGAGTGTAAGGACCTTCGAGAATGCATTTCCTCAAGGCATCACCATTTGGTCTTTTATCAATGTATCTTAAGAACCGTGATCGCCATTGTGCATATCGTCCTATTGCAAGCATTAGGGGACGATCCCTTGAACCAGCTGCCATGATGTTGTTATGCATTTGACTGTCAGTTGTGGAAGTTACAATTGGAGTAGTCATGATGAATGATTGTTGAATTATGAAGTGAAAATGATTGATGGATCTTAAGTAGATATGTTGTGATTGAAGTTGTGGTAAAATAAATACAATTAACGTCCACAGGATTTTACAAGTCTTTGATTAAAAGCGAGAAAAGAATTGAGTCTTTCGCGGGATTTTACAAAATCAATAGAAAACCGTAAATGTAAATTGATTGAGATTAAGGTTTGTTTGTGTTGAATTAGCTGTCTTTTGAGTCCTTGTGATTGTTTGTTGTTATGGTTTAAGTTGTTTTTATTAGACAGTGAGTAATAGATTCCAAATTTTTTTTTTCTTCGGGAAACTAGGTTTTCAAAACAAGGGATTTTAGTGGCACAACTTGCTAGTTTGATAAAAATTATGCAGCATAACGTTTGGATATGAGCTTAGGAAAAGGTCTTCAATTTCCTGTTAACTCGCTAAGATAACTCGCTACTGTCTTCTGCTAACTCGCTGATCTGGCAAAACTTGTGTAGCATAACAACTAGCTAGAACTAGAGAATTTGTCTTCAAATAAACCTGTAACTCGTTAAACCTTGAAACCTGTAACTCGCTAGATTTTGAAACCTGTAACTCGCTAGATTTTCAAGTCTCTAACTCGCTGGACTTGTTCTTCGTAACCCGATAATCACTTTCACTTCATTATTTAGGACATAGATTGAACAAGAAAATAAGAAAGAAGATAAGAAGATGTTTAGAGAGAGAAACAAGAGAGAGAAAAATGGAAGGATGTAATATTAGTTTGTAAGAGAATAAACAACCAACACCCATTTCCATGGTGGAAAAGAGTTTGTATACCCATACACTTACATTGGACCGTGTAGGGCTTTCACACGGACCTGGCTCGGGATTTGCTTGGGTTTAAACCCGCAATACATCTAATATTAGCTTGCTAAATGAGCCTAGTTTCTTTTCTAGCCTATTACAACGTTACATAATTAAATGACCGAGACGTAATATTCTTAATGAACGAACTTCCTTGTTTGACTCAATATTTTAAGGCTAACAATCTCCCCCAAAGTGAGTTTATTGTGACACTCCTTCGTGAGATCAATGAGATTGCTTTTGTCGTTAAGCTCTTGTGATCTTTGTCTCTGTCTACTTTGTAGTCTTGTTCCTTCATGCTTTGCGATCTTTGATCTTGAGCCTTTGTCATTGTCTTTTGACTTCGTCTTTATGTTCGAGATCTTTAAATCTTTATCTTTCTGTCTTGATCGTCTTTTCCGCCTTGCGATCTTGTGTCTTGACAAACATTCTCAT